>CAUYON010028988.1:0-26303 GCA_963573935.1 Arctocebus calabarensis | reverse complement strand
GTCACCCTGGATAGAGTGCGGTGGCATCACAGCTCACAACAACCTCCAATTCCTGGGCTCAAGCGAGTCTCCTGCCTCCGCCTCCCAAGTAGCTGGGACCACAGGCGCCCGCCACAACGCCCGGCCATTTTTTGGTTGCAGCAACATTGTTGCAACATCATTGTTGTTTGGCAGGCTGGGGCTGGATTCGAACCCACCAGCTCAGGTGTCCGTGGCTGGTGCTTTAGCCCGTTGAGCCACAGGCGCCGAGCCAACTTACATTCTTTTTAAATGATAGGAGCAACTTAAATCCTCTAGCTAGCTGGTTACTTTAAAATACACCTCACATCCCTACAAGGACCGCTGCCTCTTCCCCAGCCCAAATAGAGGTGGTTATTTCTAACATAATCTAGGGATCCTTACTCCTTAAAATTATTTAATAATAACATATTTTCCCTAGAAGGCACTGGATTGGCAATCACAAGACTTTCTTTGGTACAAAGACCAACAGCGTCTTTTTAAGGGGAAGGCACTTATTCTCCCTAGCCTCAATTTCTTTATCTGTAAAACAATAACGGCAAAGGTCAGTGCCCTTTGCAATTTCCTCTTCTTTCCTAAAATAGCGCTTTGTTCATTACTGCGTTTCAGAATTTGTGTTCTAGCCTTAACTGAAAGCTGAAGTGGAAACTATGAAAGAGGACTTCCTTTCCGATACCCTGGCAGTGGATTAGGTGTTCATTAAATAGAGCACTTTCTTTCACTAACGGTGTACATTCTGACTGTTAACAAACGTTTCCAATCAACCCATACGCAAGGTATTACGCTACCTATAAACTAGCTATTTGAAAGGAACCAAAATCCTAGAGATCCGGGGAGAGGGGTCGTGACGCAATTAAGGGAACGCCGGAGAAGCCATCAACCAGCTGCTGACACACTTCCGGCGCGACGCTTTCCCTCCACGCCTGGACGGGCTGTGGGGGAGGAGGCGGTTACCGGGCTTTAGCGCCTTTTTTTTTCTGGCGGCGGTAGATTTGAAGCGCTTTAAAGGACCTGACCCAGGGTAGAGGAAACTCTACCGGTGCAGGTAAGCGGCTTGAGGCTTGTGTTTTGGTGGCGTCATTTGCAGCTGTCCCGGGAACGAGAGCGCGAAGCACCCAAAGAGACGGGCGGAGCTGGCGCGGCAGGCCGGGCCGGGTTAACCGTCTTCCCCTTGAGGTATCTGGACTTAGAGGGAGCCCCTGAGGCCCGCAGCACTGGCTTTCGCAGCTGCAGCAGGCTTCCAGCCTATCCTCCCAGGCCTGGGAACGGCCCTTCCTCTGCCAGCCCCCGCCCTCCCCACGCCGGCGCACACCTCCCTTCCTGACGCATTTTGCCGCACAAGCTGTAATATGGCGGCAGCGACGGCGGCCTGAACTCTAGGAAGCCTGGTTGATTTTTAATGCTTCAAAATCTTAAGACTCAGCACTACTTCAGGGTAGGTGGAAGGGTTGGTGGGGAAGAGGGAGGCACAACCTAAGGCTTGTCAGATAAGAGTTGGAGAGTGACGGGCGAAGAGCCTGAATCACAAGGATTAAAATTGAAGACAAGCTTTTCCTCCTACTCCGGCCTTTTCCTCTCACAGGACAGCAGCAATCATGCATAGTTAAATGGCCCAGGCCACTTTGTTTAGCAGTCTTCTAAAACTCAAATCCAGGGTCTTACCTGAGTTTTGCGAAGTTCTCCCAGGTTTCCGAGCAGCTGCGAGCTGCAAAGGCCTTTTAGGAGGAGACAATTTCTCTTTAGGAGGAGGGTGATGGTTTTGGAGCTCCTTATGCCTTAAGGAGTAGTGTGCTGATTGATTTGGTTGATCTTTAGTCTTTTAAAGAGCAAAGTTTAGGTGTGCCGGCAAGGAGAAGGCTCGATCGTTTTGAAAATGTTATAAAAACACCATTTTGTGCATTGATTTAAATTTCGTCCCACAAACGTACTTTCTGTACAGGACCAAAATTTTGCAATAATAATCACAAATACAGCATCTAAGGAACAATGAGATGTTTTGGAAATTTGGGGGTCAGGTAATAACTTTCAGGAGCTAAAATTAGAAAGGGGTAAATACGTATGTTTATGCCTGCGTATATTCCCAGTGGGTAAAGGAGAATGGCCAGTATTTGCTAGTTCGTAACGACGAGGGGGGAGGGAAAAATTTTATAAATTTTGAAATCGTGCCATTAAATCGAGAAAAGATACAGGTATCTAGGATGACTGCTTCTCTCTTTCGTGTTTTTTATATACCTGAAAGTTTACCCATTTTTGGTACCCTCTCTTTTTTTTATGTTAACCATTTTGGATGGGATTATTTCTATAAAAAATTACATATTTCTCTGTCCCATTGTATGTTGCTTAATGGTTTTTTTTACGATTCAGAATTACTGATGTCCTGTGGATCTTGTAATGGAATTCTGCCACTTAAATTGTTGTATTTCTTTCCTAAGACTTTTTGCCTTCTTTTGCGGGCAGTTGTCTGGGTTGCCTTCCCCTGCTGTCAAGAATGTATATTTATGCAAACTTTCTAGGTTAGAAAATTTGTATTTTCTGACCCAATCATGTTTCTGTCAGTTTCTTCATCTGTAAGAAGATACTTTGATTTCCAGCTGTCATCAGCTTTGGGCTTGAAAATACTGCTATTTGTTAAAAGACAGTTTAGTGGGTCTCTTTGGAGTAAAAAGCATTCATTACATTTATTTTGACTTACTGAAGACCTTTACCTTTTGGTGCTTGCTGGGAGGGGAGTGTTGTTTTGTTTTAGTACATAAACTCAGCGTATTATGGTGCTTGTTGTGGTTATTGGTGGTCTCTACATAAGGCCTTTGTCTTTTTGATAATTTTCCTACTTACATTAGATTTTCTGGCAGGCAGCATCCCATTCTTTATGCAAAGGTAAATTGGTAACCATTCATAATAGAAAGATTAGTTCTGTTACAACATCTGTAATTATTTTTTTTTGAGACAGTCTCACTTTGACACCCTTAGAAGGGTGCTGTGACATCATAACTTACAGCAACCTCAAACTCCTGGACTCAGGTGATCTTTCTTTCTTTTTTTTTTTTTTGGCAGTTTTTTGCCAGGGCTGGGTTTGAACCCACCACCTCTGGGATATGGGGCCAGTGCCCTACCACCGAGCCACAGGCGCCGCGCCTAAGGTGATCCTCTTGCCTCAGCCTCTGGAGTAGCTGGGACTACAGGCACCTACCACAACACCTGACTTGTTTTTCTATTTTTTTTTTTTTTTCTGTTTTTTGAGATAGAGTCTCACTTTGTTGCCCTCAGTAGAGTGCCCTGGCATCGTGCATTGTAGCTCACAGCAACCTCAAACTCTTGGGCTTAAGTGATTCTCTTGCCTCAACCTCCCAAACAGCTGGGACTACAGGCACCCACCACCATGCTGGGCTATTTTTTTTGTTGCAGTGGTTTAGCAGGCCTGGGCTGAACTGGAACCTGCCAGCTTCGGTGTACGTAGCTCACTGAAACTACAGGTGCTGAGCCTTGTTTTTCTATTTTTAATAGAGGCAGAGTCTCACTCTTGCTCAGGCTGGTGTCGAACTCCTGAACTCAACCAAGCCACCTGCCTCCCTCTCCCAGAGTGCGAGGATTACAGGCAGGAACTACCTCAACCACCGACATCTGCAGTTCTTTAAATAGTAGTTTCTCCCCTCCTTTTTTTTTTTTTTTTGACACAGAGTCTCACTTTGTTACCCTCGATAGAGTGCTCTGACGGTCACAGCTCACAGCAACCTCAAACTCTAAGGCTTAAGTGGTTTTCTTTCCTCAGCCTCCTGAGTAGCTGGGACTACAGGAGCCTGCCACAACACCCAGCTATTTTCTTGTTGCAGTTGTCATTGTTGTTTAGCTGGCCCAGGCCAATTTCAACTCACCAGCCTGGGTGTATGTAGCTACCCCTTGGTGTGTTTAGGAAATACATTTTGACACCCTTTCTCCTTTACTTTACGAATAAGAGTATTTCAGCAAAATTATAGCTATTATCTATTTTTATTTTTAGTATCTTAATCAGAGAGGTCATATGTAGGAAGAATCCAGAGACAATTCAAGTGATTTGAAACATTCATTCCAAGTCTTTCTGCTACATTGTGGTATTGCTTACTCTTTTTTAAATATTATGCTAAACTTTTCCATTTTCATTTTGCTTAAGTTTGAGTGATTTTGCTCTGATTTAATGCATATATGGTTGCCATAAGAACTTGGTATATTTTTCTCTCTGTGGGGCAAAACTTGCAGCTTGAAATTTAATGTAGGCAATATTATAAGCATTCATAGAAACTGCTGTAACTGGGACTTTGTACTTTCAGCTCCAGACAGGAAAATTTCTGTACTGTACTTTAGAGTGGTGGCTTAAAGTGATCACAAACCTCTTTTTGATATTTGACTATATAATACTCATAACTGTAAACATCATTCTTTGATATTAAAATCATTATTTAAAAAACATGGAGATTTCTTAACTAATTTTTTTTTTTTTGCACTTTTTGGCTGGGACTGGGTTTGAACCCACCACTTAAGGCATATGGGGCTGGTGCCCTAATCCTTTGAGTCACAGGCGCCACCCCCTTAACTAATTTTTTAAATGAATGAAGCAATTTCCTTTTTTAAGGTAATGATGTGTACACTTTACCTTAAGGTTCATGATGAAACTATTGCATTATGGTCATATGGTGAAAAGTAAAATTAAATAAGCCACTATCTGGAATATTTGTGAATAAACTAGTTTTTACAGTGAAGCTGTAGAGAGTACTAAATCAGAACTCTTTTTCCATTTGTGACCTCGAGCCAGTTATTTCAGATTCTCTAGTTCTTTCCTTGATCTACAAAATCAGAAGATTGGGTCAGATTATTTCTTAATGGTTCCTTCAAATCCCAAAAGTCTTTTTATGTGGGAATTACTGAATTGAATAACGGGGCTAGAATGGTTTTGAGTATGCGTAGTATCTTTGAAGATGGTGGGTTAAGTTTATGATTAAAAGAATTTAGACAGGTGGAGGAAGGGTAATTGGTCCGACCTCGCCTATGGTGCATGTTGCAAGGGTACATGTCAAATCTGTTAAAGAGTAGAGTATAGGCTCAGTGCTCATAGCTCGGTGGTTAAGGCGCTGGCCACATGCACCCAGGGTTGGTGGGTTCGAACCCAGCCCAAGCCTGCTAAACAACAATGACAACTACAACAAAAAAATATCTGGGCGTTATAGCAGGGCACCTGTAGTCCCAGCTACTTGGGAGGCTGAGACAAGAGAATCGCTTGAGCCCAAGAGTTTGAGGTTGCTGTGAGCTGTTATGCCAGGGCACATAATGAGACTCTGTCTCAAAAAAAAAAAACAAAAAGAGTAGGGTGCTGCCTGTGGCTTAGTGGGTAGGGCACTGGTCCCATATACCAAGGGTGGCAGGTTCAAACCGGGCTCCGGCCAAACTGCAACAAAAAAATAGCCAGGCATTGTGGCGGGCAGTTGTAATCCCAGCTACTCGGAAGGCTGAGGCAAGAGATTTGCCTAAACACAGGAGTTGGAGGTTGCTAGGAGCTGTGTAATGCCACAGCACTCTACCGAGGGCAATAGAATGAGACTACCTTTACAAAAAAAAAATAGTAGCGTATAAGTGTCTTAACACAAAAGTTAAGTGAGGTGCAGGCTACGTTAACCAGTTTGATGTAAGCATTCCAAATTGAATATAAAATCAGCAGTTGTGGGTGGTACCCGTGGCTCAGTGGGTAGGGCGCCGGCCCATACATCAAAGATGGTGTGTTTGAACCTGGCCCTGGCCAGCTAAAACAGCAGTGGCAACTGCAACAAAAATAGCTGGCTTTGTGGCGGGCGCCTGTGGTCCCAAGTAACTCAGGAGGCTGAGGCAAGAGAATTGCCCTAGCCCAAGAGCTGGAGGTTGCTGTGAGCTGTGACGTTACAGCACTCTCCTAAGGGCAACAAAGTGAGACTCTGTCTCTAATAAAATAAAATCAGCAATTGTACCTCATAAATGCATTAATGTACAAAAAGCAAAAGAATTTAGATAATTGCAGGTATAAGAGTAAGGGTATTAACAGAGGTTTCCCAATTAGTATTTGATGTTGTGCTTTTGTGGTTTGATACTAAGTAACATTGTTATATGTTTAGATCTCTCACATTGTATACATAAAAAGCGCATAATATCCTTATTTTACACTGAATTCCACAACATTGCAGATAATTTTTTTTTTTTTGAGACAGAGTCTCACTTTGTCACCCTTGGTGGAGTGTCATTCATGGCATCACAGCTCACAACAACCTCCAGCTCTTGGGCTTAAGGGATTCTCTTGCTTCAGCCTTCTGAGTAGCTAGAACTACAAGTGCCTGCCACAACGCCTGACTATTTTTGTTGTTGTTGCAGTTTGGCTGCAGCCTGGTTCGAACCTGTCACCCTCTGCATATGGAGCCAGTGTCCTACTCACTTAGCCACAGGCACCGCCCAATGGCTATGTTTTGTTGTTGTTGTTGTTGTTGTTGTTGTTTGGCAGCCTGGGCTGGGTTCAAACCCCCCAGCTCCCATGTATGTGGCTGGCACCCTAGCCTCTGAGCAACAGGCGCCAAACCCACATAATCTCTTTTTAAGTTTTCTTTTTGAGACATCCTCATTTAGCCAACACTGGGATTGAGTGCTGTTGCATCATAGTTCACAGTAACCTCAAACTTAGCTCAGGCTGTCCTCTTGCCTCAGCCTCCTGAGTAAGTGGGACTATAGTACTATGCCACCCACTCAACTGATTTTTCTATTTTTAGTAGAGACTGGGGTCTTGCCCTTGCTCAGGCTGATCTGGAACACTTGAGCTAAAGGGATCCTCCTGCCTCTGCCTCCCAGAGTGCTAGGATTACAGGTATGAGCCAGCACACCCAGTCTTTAATAGTTAAAAAGAATTTACTTCCCGCTCTTTCAAAACTCAAATGCTGTGCTAACTATTGTACTGTGTGAAACTTCCGAATAGCTTTTTAAATATAATAAATTCACTGTATCGTTTATCGCCTAATTACAAACACCCTATCCTTTACTGCATGGTTTATTTATTTTTATTTATTTATTTTGAGACGGAGCCTCAAGCTGTCACTCTAGATAGAGTACTGTGGCATCACAGCTCACAGCATCCTCCCAATTCCTGGGCTCAAGCCAGTCTCCTGTCTCCGCCTCCCAAGTAGCTGGGACTATAGGCGCCCGCCACGATGCCTGGCCATTTTTTGGTTGCAGCCGTCATTGTTATTTTGTGGTCCAGGCTGGATTTGAACCTGCCAGCTCAGGTGTATGTGGCTGGTGCCTTAGCCCATTGAGTCACAGGCACTGAGTCTCAGTGAACTTTTAATTTATTGCTTGTCTTATTAAAAATGTATTTTTACAGGCGGTGCCTATGGCTCAGTGAGTCGGGCACTGGCCCCATATACCAAGGGTGACAGTTTCAAACCTGGCCCCGGCCAAACTGCAACAAAAAAAGAGCTAGGCATTGTGGCGGACTCCTGTCGTCCCATCTACTCGGGAGACTGAGGCAAGAGAATCACCTAAGTCCAAGAGTTAGAGGCTGCTGTGAGCTGTGATGCAACAGCACTCTACCAAGGGCAACAAAATGAGACTCTATCTCTTAAAAAAATTTTTTTTTCACTATAAAAATACAAGATAAAATTGGGTATCACTCAGATTTCTGAAGGGATCGAGCAGGTGAGGGAAGTGCCTGGAGTAAGGTAGATAATAAGTCAAACTGAAACGTGTATTTCTGCTAGTGGGAGCAGACTATGCTGATTGTTCTACAGAAATGGGGCACAGTTCCAACTAAGAAAAATTCAATCCTGGATTTTATAGGTAGAGCCGCAGCTCATCCAGATGAAACAAATTGGCAGCAAACAAATCACCCATAGACTACTACTATGACAGCTTTGATTATAATCTAGGTTTTTTGTTTTTGTTTTTTTGTTGTTTTTTTGTAGAGACAGAGTCTCACTTTATCACCCTCGGTAGAGTGCTGTGGTCACACAGCTAACAGCTACCTCCAACTCCTGGGCTTAGGTGATTCTCTTGCCTCAGCCTTCCGAGTAGCTGGGACTATAGGCGCCCGCCACAATGCCCAGCTATTTTTCTGTTTTGCAGTTCTGCCAAGGCCGGGTGTGAACCCACCACCTTCAGTATATGGGGCTGGCACCCTACTTGCTGAGCCACAGGCGCTGCCCAAACATGTTATGTTGTAATTTTTTTTGCAGTTTTTGTCCGGGGCTGGCTTTGAACCCGCCACCTCTGGCATATGGGGCCAGTGCCCTACTCCTTTGAGCCCTGCGGCTATTATTTTTTTTTTTGAGACAAGAGTCTCAGTATGTCGCCCTCAGTAGAGTGCTGCGGCATCACAACTCACAGCAACCTCAAACTCTTTGGGCTTAAGAGATTCTCTTGCCTCAGCCTCCCGAGTAGCTGGGACTACAGGCGCCTGCCACAATGCCTGGCTATTTTTTGGTTGCAGCTGTCATTGTTCTTTAGCAGGCCCAGCCTGGATTTGAACCCAGCAGCCTCCGTGTACGTGGCTGGCACCCTACTCACTTAGCTACAGGCACCAAGCCAATAATCCAGTATTCTTAAGTAATTCATGAATTATTTTATTGAAAATTTTGCAGGCCTAGTTTTTCCCTGAATTTTTGTTATCTCAACAATGTGTTAATTTTATTTTTTTTTTGGAAAAAGGTTTTTGTTTGTTTGATTTTGGAGATTATTTAGTTAGTAATATCACAAAAGCAAAATTATAAAGGAATCACATCCTATTTCTGATTAGTAATAATTAACCTTTTAGTAATGGTTAGTAACTAGTAACATTTTACCAATGTTTGAGATAGTGTGTGGGCCATCTTTTGTATCACTATTGTTCTTCATTAATTACTAGTGTTAGAGTATTTATTTACACACTCAAGATATTTATGTAGTAATTTTAATAATTTGCTGTATTTGCTCTTTCTTGTCTTTTTTTTTTTGTAGAGACAGAGTCTCACTTTATCACCCTCGGTAGAGTGCCGTGGCGTCATACAGCTCACAGCAACCTCAGCCTCCCGAGCAGCTGGAACACAGGCGCCCACCACAATGCCTGGCTATTTTTCTCTTTTGCAGTTTGGCCAGGCTGGGTTTGAACCTACCACCTTCGGTATATGGGGCTTGCGCCCTACTCGATGAGCCACACGGCACCCCCCTTTGCTCTTTCATAAATTTAAGATGTTTTTGATTTGTCATTTCAGGAAAATTAATTTTAATTAATTTCTGTGAAAAGTATATCTTTGATAGGATCTAAATATATCTTATAACCATTTACAGACATGGACATTATAATCTTAGTGAATTTATCTACATTTTTCTTTTATCAGCAATTTTTTTCTTATGAAGAAAAGTTGGTAAACGCCCTCTCCATTTTTACATCCAAAGACAATAATGATTATTTCTTTTCAGTCTTCTTCCACCTTTTTGGTAAATCTTTTTTTTTTGAGACAGAGCCTCAAGCTGTCACTCTGGATAGAGTGCTGTGACATCACAGCTCATAGCAACCTCCAATTCCGGGGCTCAAGCGAGTCTCCTGCCTTCGCCTCCCAAGTAGCTGGGACTACAGGTGCCTGCCCCAATGCCTGGCCTTTTTTTTTTTTTGAGACAGAGCCTCAAGCTGTCGCCCTGGTAGAGTGTCGTGGCATTACAGCTCATAGCAACCTCCAATTTCTAGGCTCAAGCGAGTCTCCTGCCTTCGCCTCCCAAGTTGCTGGGACTACAGGTGCCTGCCCCAATGCCTGGCCTTTTTTTTTTTTGAGACAGAGCCTCAAGCTGTCGCCCTGGTAGAGTGTCGTGGCATTACAGCTCATAGCAACCTCCAATTTCTAGGCTCAAGCAAGTCTCCTGCCTCTGCTTCCCAAGTAGCTGAGACTACAGGCGCCCGCCACAACGCCCGGCTATTTTTGTTTGGGTTGCAGCTATCATTGTTGGTTGGCGGTCCCAGGCTGGATTCAGACCCGCCAGCTCAGGTTTACATGGCTGGCGCCTTAGCCCACTGAGCCATAGGCGCTGAGCCGCAGCCATCATTGTTGTTTGGCAGGCCCAAGCTGGATTTGAACCCGCCAGTCCAGGTATACGTGGCTGGCGCCTTAGCCTGTTGAGCCACAGGCACCGAGCCCTTTTGTTTGTTTGTTTGTTTGTTTGTTTTTTGAGACAGAGCCTCAAGTTGTCACCCTGGGTAGAGTGCTGTGGCATCACAGCTCACGCAACCTCCAATTCCTGGGCTCAAGCGAGTCTCCTGCCTCTGCCTCCCAAGTAGCTGGGACTACAGGCATCCGCCATAACGCCTGGCCATTATTGTTTGGTTGCAGCTACTATTGTTGTTTGGCGGGTCCGGTCTGGATTCGAACCTGCGAGCTCAGGTGTACGTGGCTGGCGCCCTAGCCCATTGAGCCACAGGCGCAAAGCCTTTTTTTTTTTTTTTTAAGAAAGAATCTCAAGCGGTCTCCCAGTGTAGAGTGCTGTGGCATCACACAACGTCAAACTCTTGGACTTAAGCAATTCTTTTGCCTCAGCCTCCCAAGTTGCTGGGACTATAGGCGTCCACCGCAAAGCCCAGCTATTTTTTTGTTGGTCGCAGTTGTCATTGTTTGGCAGGCCTGTGCTGGATTCAAACCTGCCAGCTCCAGTGTATGTGGCTGGCGCCCTAGCCGCTGAGTTACAGGCACCGGGCCCCTTTTTGTAAATCTTTGCCAGATCCTGAAGGTCGGGAATAGTTTACATGATTATGATATATATATATATTTTTTTTAAGAGACAGAATCTTACTTTGTCACCCTCGGTAGAGTGCGGTGGGATACAGCTCACAGCAACCTCCAGCTCTTGGGCTTAGGCGATTCACTTGCTTCAGCCTCCCCAGTAGCTGGGATTATCCGGTGCCTACCATAACGCCCAGTTGCAATTTGACCGGGGCCACCCTTGGTATATGGGCCCGGCACCCTACTCTCTGAGCCACAGGTGCCACCAAATGATATTATATATACTAGATTTTTGTTTGTTTGTTTTTCAGTTTTTTGGCCGGAGCTGGGTTTGAACAGCCACCTCCAGCATATGGGGCTGGCACCCTACTGCTTTGAGCCATAGGCATCGCCCAATAATTTAGGTTTTGGGTTTTTTTTTTTTTTTTTTTTGAGACAGAGTCTGGGTAGAGTGCTGTGGCATCACAGCTCGCAGCAGCCTCCTGCTCTTGGGCTTAAGCGATTCTCTTGCCTCAACCTCTCTATATATACTGTTTTATATCTTATTTTTAACAAATTATAAGCATTATCCAAACTATAATCTTTGTAAACATTGTGTTTGAAACTATGATATTTTGTTGAACCAGAAACTATACTTTAACTGCTTTTCATAATGTTGTATAGATTGGTTTTGATTATGTGGTGCTAAAAAGAGCAGTAAGATATCCAACTTTTATACCTAAAGACTTTCTGAATTTAGGGTAGTTCTTTGTAATAGATTCCCAGCAATTGAATTTTATTGGTTCTAGGTATTAAACATTTAAGAATTTCAAATATGGTTAAGTTTTCAAAGGAATTGTATACTGTTACTTATTATGGTGATTATTATAAATTCATATTTCTCTTCATTTATTTATTCTTATTTATTGGGAATTCTTTTTAAAAGATCTTGCTATTGATAGGCAAAAAAATTCAATTAGTATTTCTCTAAAATACTCTTTCCTGATTATAAAATTAGTATGTGTTGAAGAAATTGGGAAAACAGATACATAAAAAGTCATCCTTAATCCCATACTCCAGACAAAATTATTGTTAATATTTTGGTGTAATTTCTGTTTTTTTTCTGTGAACAGTGATATGTGTGAAATTGGGATTTTATAGTCAACACTGTTAACTAACTTGATTTTTTTTCATCTCATAATGAATAGTCTCTCATCCAGGAATATTTTTGGCAATTTTTCCTTTTTGCATTTTTTATGCATTTTTTTTGAGACAGAGTCTCACTTTATCACCCTTGGTAGAGTGTGGTGGCATCATAGCTCACAGCAATCTCCAACTCCTGGGCTTAGGTGATTCTCTTGCCTCAGCCTCTCAAGTAGCTGGGACTACAGGCGCCTGCCACAACACCTGGCTATATTTTGTTGCAATTTGGCTGGGGCTGGATTCGAACCTGCCACCATTGGTTTATGAGGCTGGTGCCTTACCCTCTAAGCCATAGGTGCCGCCTGGTACTATACATTTTTCTAATAATTTTAATAGATGGCTCGGCACCCATAGCACAGTGGTTACAGTGCCAGCGACATACACAGAGGCTGGAATCCCATCCCAGGACAGTCAAACAACAAGGACAACTGCAGCAGAAAATGGCAGGGTGTTGTGGCAGGCGCCTGTAGTCCCAGCTACTTGGGAGGCTGAGGCAAAGAGAACCACTTAAGCCTAAGAGTTTGAGGTTGCTGTGAGCTGTAAGACCATGGCACTCTACCAAGAGTGACATAATGAGACTCTGTCTTAAAAAAAAAAAAAAATTAATAGATAATATATCAGTGTGGTATAAAATTGAAAACATACAAAAGGTTATAAAGTAAAAAAATCTTTCTCTTGCTCAGTTACCCATGTCCTCACTCACCACATGACTTTAGATTAAACTAGAAAATACATAATTTTCTTTTTGCTTCTTTTACAAACATACAAAGAAGGCTTGACGCCCGTAGCACAGTGGTTATGGCCCCAGCCACATACACCAAGGCTGGTAGGTTCAAACCCTGCAGGACCAGCTAAACAACAATGACAGCTACAACCAAAAAATATCCAGGCGATGTGGCAGGCCCCTGTAGTCCCAGCTATTTGGGAGTCTGAGGCAAGAGAATCACTTGAACCCAAGAATTTGAGGTTGCTGTGAGCTGTGACACTATGGCACTCTAGCAAGGGCGACATAGTGAGACCCTGTCTCAAAAATACATATATATATGTATATATACACACAAAGAAGCCAGGAGTGGTGGCTTATGCCTATAATCTTAGCACTTCAGGAGACTGAGATGTGTGGATTGCTTGAGCTCAGGAGTTTGAGGCCAACTTGAGGGAGAGAGAGACCTGTCTATACTAAAAATAGAACATCTAGCTGGGTGCCTATAATCCCAGCTATGGGGGAGGCTGAGGCAAGAGGATCGCTTGAGCCCTGGAGTTTGAGGTTGTTGTAAGCTGTGACACCATGGCACTCTATCCAGGGCAACAGAATAAGACTGCCTCAAAAATATATATATACACCTGTTTGCTTTTTTGTTTACTTAACAAAATAAGTTAATAAGTTAACATTTAAAGATTTTATGAAATAATTTTTCCTGATTTAGAGATAGCAGTATGTAAACAGCTTCCTTTTTTTTTTTTTCTTAATTGAGAGAGAGTCTTACTTTGTTGCCCTTGGTAGAACACAGTCAAGTCACAGCTCATAGCAACCTGCAACTCTTGAGCTGAAGCAATTCACTTGCCTTAGCCTTCCTGGCATCTGGGACTATAGGCACCTGTCACAATGCCCGGCTATTTTTTTGTTTTTAGCAGGCTGGAACAGGGTTTGAACCCACCAGCCCTGGTCATGTGGCTGTGAGCTGTGATGCTATGGCACTCTACCGGCACTCAGTGTCCCTACCCACTGAGCTCCGGGCACCTCCTGCCTTCTTTTATTCTTCTTATAGCTTTTGTACATTGTACTCATATTCTGTGATTTATATAACCTATCCCTCCTTAATGGACCTTTAGGCTTATAGCCTTTTACTATAACCTTGCATTGAATAACCTTGTGTACACTTTATTTTAAAAATGCATAACATAAATTCCTCAAAGTGAGATTATTTGATTCTTTTGTTTGTTTTTTGAGACTGAGTCTTCCTACTCTGTCACCCTGGGTACACTGCAATGGCATCACAGCTCACTGCAACCCAAATTCTTAGGCTTTAGCGATTCTCTTGCTTCAGCCTCTTTAGTAGCTGAGACTACAGGTGCCCACCAGAACACCTGGCTGATTGATCTATTTTTAGTAGAGATGTAGTCTCACTGTTGCTTTGGCCAGTCCACCTTGGCCTCCCAGAGTGCTAGGCTAACACCTGTGAGCCACACCACATCCAGCTATCTGATGCCTTTGTATTATTATTATTATTATTATTATTTATTTATTTTTTTATTTTTTTGAGACAGAGCCTCAAGCTGTTACCTTGGGTAGAGTGCTGTGGCATCACAGCTCACAGCAACCCCCAATTCCTGGGCTCAAGCGAGTGTCTTGCCTCTACTTCCCAAGTAGCTGGGACTACAGGCGCCCGCCACAACGCCCAGCCATTTTTTGGTTGCAACCGTCATTGCTGTTTGGCGGGCCCGGGCTGGATTCGAACCCGCCAGCTCAGGTGTACGTGGCTGGCGCCTTAGCCCATTAAGCCACAGGCGGTGAGCCATGATGCCTTTGTATTATTGATAATTCTTGTCAAATTGGCAGAGAATTAAATCAGTCACCTCTCTTCTGGCAGCAACAGTTTATGAGAACATCATTGTTTTTTATTTTTTATTTTTTTTTTGAGACAGAGCCTCAAGCTGTCACCCTGGATAGAGTGCTGTGACATCACCACTCACAGCAACCTCCAATTCCTGGGCTCAAGTGAGTCTCTTGCGTCTGCCTCCCAAGTAGCTGGGACTACGGGCACCCGCCACAATGCCCAGCCATTTTTTGGTTGCAGCCGTCATTGTTGTTTGACGGGCCCAGGCTGGATTGAACCCGCCAGCTCAGATGTACATGGCTGGTGCCTTAGCCCGTTGAGCCACAGGCACCGAGCCAAAAACTTGAATTTATAATAAAATTCCAAATACCAATAATGTTGGGAAGAAAATTAAAGCAGAATAAGAGCATAGAAAGTAATAGAAGATGTGGCTCAGCACCTGTGGCTCAACTAAAATATTTAGAGTGTAATTGAGGTAATGGGAGCCATGAGCCACATGTACTTATTGAGAACTCAAAATGTGGCTAATCTGAATTGAGATAAGAGGTAATTATAAAATATACGCTGGAGTTCTAAGACTCAGCAAGAAAAGAATTAAAATATCTCAGTATTTTTATGTTTACCATATGATAAAATGATAATATTTTGAATTAACAAGTTGAGCATCCCTAATCCAAAAATCTGAAATTGGCCGGAAATCCTAGCACTCTGGGAGACCAAGCTGGGAGGATCCCTTGAACTCAGGAGTTGCAGACCAGCCTGAGCAAGAGTGACGCCCAGCTCTACGAATCATAGAAAAATTAGCTGAGTGGCAGGCACCTGTAGTTACAGCTACTCAGGAGAATGAGGCAGAAGGATCATTTGAACCCAGGAGTTTGAGGTTGCCTGAGCTAGGCTAATACCATGGCACTCAAGTCTGGGCAACAGAGTAAGACTCTTATCTCAAAAAAAAAAAAAAAATCTGAAATGCTCCAAAATTCAAAACTTTTTCAGTACCACAAGTAGAAAATTTCATACTTAAGTGCTTAATAAAACTTTATTTCATGCACTAATTAAAAATATTGTATAAAATTACATTTGACTTATGCATATAAGGTATATATGAAACAAATGAATGTGGGTCAGATTTGGGTCTCATTCCCAAGATATCTCATGTATAAACAGATGCTCCAAAATTAAAAAAAAAAATCTGAAGGCTCGACGCCTTGTCGCTCCACTGGCTAAGGCGCCAGCCACGTACACCTGAGCTGGCAGGTTCGAATCCAGCCCTGGCCCACCAAACAACAATGATAGCTGCAACCAAAAAAATGGCGGGGTGTTGTGTCAGGCCCCTGTAGTCCCAGCTACTTGGGAGGCAGAGACAGGAGACTCTCTTGAGCCCTAGAATTGGAGGTTGCTGTGAGCTGTGATGCCATGGCACTCTATCCAGGGTGACAGCTTGAGGCTCTGTCTCAAAAAAAAAAAAAAATCTGAAAGATTTCTGGTTTCAAGCATTTCTTCTGAAAAGGGATACTCAACCTATACATACAGAGTTAAATAGAATCTATTGTTAAAATTAGCTGTTGTACTTGTGAAAACGTGGTTACTAAAACTTAGGTTACCTATGTGGCTCATACTTCTCTTGGACAGTGCTAGCTGAAAGCCTTAAAATCCATGCTCAGACATTATAGTTAAATGGGATGTGTAAGACATAGTTTTTCAGGCAGGGGAGTGATATGGTAAGGTTCATGTTTTTTTCTTTTCTTGTTTTTTTTTTTGAGACAGGATCTCATTCTTTTGTCCTCTGTAGAGTGCCTTGGCGACATAGCTCATAGCAACCTCTAACTCGTGGGTTTAAGCGTTTCTCTTGCCTCAGCCTCCTAAGTAGCTGGGACTATAGGCACCCGCCACAATGCCTGGTTATTTTTTGTTTGTTTTTAGCAGTCCGGGGCTGGGTTCAAACCTACCAACCCTGGTGCATGTCTGGCCAGCGTCATCCTACCCACTGTGCTAAGGGAGCAGCCAGTAAGGTTCATGGTTTTTTGGGGGTTTTGTTTTTGTTGTTGTTTTTTTTTTTGAGACAGAGTCTTACTACGTCACCCTCACAGCTCACAGCAACCTCAAAATATTTGGGCTCAAGGGATTCTCCTGCCTCAGGCTCCCAAGCATCTGGAACTACAGGCACTCACCATAACGCCAGCTATTTTTTATTGCAGTTGTCCTTGTTGTTAGCTGGCCCAGGCCAGGTTCAAACCTGCCAACTTTGGTGTATATGGCTGGCGCCATAACCACTGTGCTACAGGCGCTGAGCCAAGGTTCATATTTTGAAAGAATCATTCCCCTATAGTTATTCTGTGGAGAAGAAGTAGTACAGAACTAAGAGTAAAAGCAAAGAAACCAGTTAGGAAGCTCTTGTAATAGTCGATATAAGAAATAATGATAAAGATAGAATATTTGACCTAATTTTTTCTTTCTTTGTTTAAAAGATGGGCTCTTGGCTCAGTGCCAGCCACATGCACCAAGGCTGGTGGTTTCGAGCCTGGCCAGCTAAACAACAATAATAACTGCAACAACAACAACAAAATAGCCAAGTGTTGTGGTGGATGCCTGTAGTCCCAGCTACTTAGGAGGCTTAAGCTCAAGAGTTTGAGGTTGCTGTGAGCTGTGACGCACCAGCACTCTACCAAAGATGATGTAGTGAGACTCTGTCTCAAAAAAAAGAAAAAAAGAAAAGTTTATGGGTAATAGGGATTAATTGAGTTTTCATAACTTTTGCTTGGTTTTCAAATTTGGAGTTGTTGATAAGAACATAAAATGTAAGAAGTTAACTATAATTGTAAATGAAATTTGGTATATTTTTAACAGTACTATATACATATTACAGGAATTGAAGTCTTTACAGGGAATATTATAGTTAAACAAATAACAAATTCTAGTATCTCTTAGCTCTGTTAGAAATTTTTAAATGGGGAAAGTTATGAGAAAATGCTATCTCCCCCCCACCCCGCCTTTTCCATGTAATAATGCCAAAAGTGAATATACCAAAACAACTGGGCTGAATTTGAATTTAATGTAATCCTTTATATTATTTAATTCTTCATTTACACAATCAGCATTAACAAATGCATGAATACATAAAATTTGTGTTTTTCAAATTGTTGGTGTTTGGGCAAAGTGGTTATTCAGCCTCCCCTTTCCCTCTCTTTTACACCTGTGATATAATTATTTTTTTGTTTGTTTGGTTTTTTTTTGAGACAGAGCCTCAAGCTCTCACCCTGGATAGCGTGCTTGGCATCACAGCTCACAGCAACCTCCAATTCCTGGGTTCAAGTGAGTCTCCTGCCTCCGCCTCCCAAGTAGCTGGGACTACAGGCGCCCGCCACAACGCCCAGTCATTTTTTGGTTGCAGCCATCATTGTTGTTTGGCAGGCCAGGGCTGGATTCGAACCTGCCAGCTCAGGTGTTCATGGCTGGTGCCTTAGCCCATTGAGCCCCAGGCGCCGAGCCAACACCTGAGATATAATTGTATAAAACTAAATGAGTATAAGTAAAACTGGGAAAATAGGAATAATGTAGGTGGGTTGTAACAGTATTGGCTGTGCTATTATGCTATAGTTGTGCAATTATATCTCAATTTTGCAAAATGTTTCTATTGAGGGGAGGAGGGCAAAGTATGAAATGAATCAATTGCTCTATGTTATTTCCTACAAATACATATGAATCTACAGTTGTCTGAATAAAAATTTACATTTCAAATGAAAAGAGCCATAAACCTAGCACCGTGGGTAGCTGAGGCAGAAGGGATCATTTGAGGCCAGGCATTCTAGACCAGCCTTGATATCAACAACAACAGCAAAATATATGTATATATCAAGGCGTGATGGTGTGTGCTTGTTCGTAGCTACTTGGGATGCTGAAGCAGGAGGATCTCTTGAGCCTAGGAGTTTGAGGTTACATGAGCTGTGGTCACACCCCTGCACTCTAACCTGAGTAACAGAGTGAAACCCTATCTCAAAAAATAAAGTAATAATTGAAGGAATCTGTTCAGGATGAAGTATATAGATCTTTCAGAGCCTTGCTATACCTAAAATATTACGTATTCTTTGCTGAGGCGCCAGCTTAGTTTAGATGTAATAATTTTGAGAAAAGTATGTACATCTCACTTGGTATGTACTGAGTAGACATAACTCATTTTTATAGTCTCTCAGTTTGGATGCTATGTACATTTTATAGGCTTTGTTTTACCTGCCCTTTACCTTGCCCTGTTATCCTCCATCAAGAATTATAGTTTAGGCTCTGCACCTGTACCACAGTGGTTACAGCGCCAGCCACATCGAGGGTGGCGGGGTTCGAACCGGTCGTGGGCCAGGTAAACAAAATGATAACTGCAACAAAAAATAGCCGGCATTGTGGCAGATGCCTGTGGTCCCAGCTACTTGAGAGGCTATGGCAAGAGAATAGCTTAAGCCCAAGAGTTTGAGGTTGCTGTGAGCTGTGGCACTATGGCACTCTACCCAGGGCATCGTAGTGGACTCTACCTCTTAAAAAAAAAAAAAAAAAGAATTATAGGGCGGTGCCTGTGGCTCATCGAGTAGGGCGCTGGCCCCATATACCGAAGGTGGCGGGTTCAAACCCGGCCTCAGCTGAACTGCAAAAACAGAAAAATAGCTGGGCGTTGTGGTGGGTGCCTGTAGTCCCAGCTACTCGGGAGGCT
This sequence comes from Arctocebus calabarensis, assembly GCA_963573935.1. NCBI lineage: Eukaryota > Metazoa > Chordata > Mammalia > Primates > Lorisidae > Arctocebus > Arctocebus calabarensis. Next base: position 7,128 of record CAUYON010028988.1, on the reverse strand, counting down.
GAGGCAAGAGAATCGCCTAAGCCCGGGAGTTGGAGGTCGCTGTGAGCTGTGTGACGCCATGGCACTTTACCAAGGATGATAAAGTGAGACTCTATCTCTACAAAAAAAAAAAAAAGAAGAAGAAGAATTATAGTTTAGCATTGTTCATCCTTTTTTTTTTTTTTTTTTTTTTTGTGACCGAGCCTTAATCTGTCCCCCTGGTTAGGGTGTGGTGGCATCACAGCTCACAGCCACCTCCGATTTCTGGGCTCAAGCGAGTCTCCTGCCTCTGGCTCCCAAGTAGCTGGGACCACAGGCGCCCGCCACAACACCCGACCATTTTTTGGTTGCAGCCGTCATTGTTGTTTGGCGGGCCCGGGCTGGATTCAAACCCGCCAGCTCAGGTGTACATGGTTGGCACCTTAGCCCGTTGAGCCACAGGTGCCGAGCCAGCATTGTTTATCCTTAAGATAAATACCTTCTCAAAAGTATGTCTGTTAAATAATAGCTATTTGATAATGGAGATAAATAAAAGCTGTTATACAGAGTATCTCACAAATTAGTATTTTTTGGGTCTATGCTAGCATATCAGTAAAATCTGTTGCTCATAATCAGAAAGTAGCCTTATATTTAAAACTTAATATTGTGCTTTTATAGCCAGGCAAGGTGGCTCATGGCTATAATACTAGCGTTTTGCTAGACCAAGGCAGGAAGATCTCTTGAAGCTCAGAGTTGGGGACCAGCCTGAGCAACACAGGGAGACCTTGTCTCTGGCCTGCCTCCCCCCCAAAATATTTAATTGCCCAGGCATAGTAGTGCATGCCTGTAGTCCCAGCTATTCAGGAGGCTAAAGCAGGAGGATCTCTTGAGTCCAGGAATTGGAATTTGCAGTAAGCTACAATGATGCCACTGCACTGTAGTCAGGGCAACAGAATGAGACCCCGTGTCAAAATGAAGTGTGTTTTTATTCAGAACATAAAGCCAGCATACATGCCATTTAATGATAACAAGCCGTCACTATGATACCTTTACTTTTTTCTTCCTAGATTATTTATTTTAGGAATTTGAATGTTTTTCTTTCTTTTTTTAAGCCTTTTTTTTTTTTAAACAGTCTCAAGCTGTTGCCCTGGGTAAAGAGCCATAGCATCATAGCTCACAGCAACCTCCAACTCTTGGGCTCAGGATCCTCTTACCTCAATTTTTCTAGTTTTAGTAGAAATGGGGGTCTTGCTTTTGCTTAGGCTGGTCTTGAACTCCTGAGCTCAAGCTATCCACCCGCCTCTGCCTCCCAGAGTTCTAGGATTATAGGCATGAGCCATAGTGCCTGGCCTGTAAACTATTTTAATCTTAATTCTTGTTTTCATTTTTTAGGAGCAAACATTGTATCAGTTGTTGCTGAGTTGTTGTTTTTTTGGTTTTGAAACAGTGTCACTTTGTTGCCCTTGGTAGAGTGCCAGGGCATCATAACTCATCGCAACCTCAAACTCTTGGGCTCAGGTGATCCTCTTGCCTCAGCCTTCCAAGTAGTTGGGACTATAGGTGCTCGCAATGCCCAGCTGTTTTTTAGAGATGGATTGTTCATCTTGCTCAGGCTGGTCTCCAATTCCTCAGCTCAGGCAATTCATCCTCCTGAGGGGCTTCCCAAAGTGCTGAGATTACAGGTGTGAGCCACCACACCTGGCCTTTGTTGCTAACTTTTTTGTTAGGTTTTTGGGTTTGTTTTTCTATTTGCCTCACAAAATGCAGTCTAATCTCTAAAATGAAAGCACTAATAACATGATTTATCTCATAGAAATAAATTAAAGGTAAATTAAAACCTCATTTCAGAAATTTGTGAAAAATAATTTGCTGTGTTAGTCTGCTTCTCTGAAACTGTATTTTTACTTGTAGATTGCAGTATTGGAGCCATGGGAATAAAGGTTCAACGTCCTCGATGTTTTTTTGACATTGCCATTAACAATCAACCTGGTAAGAATACCAATTAAAATTTATAAATGAGTATTAAATATTTTAAATTTGTGAAGAAATTTAAACAAACTACCCTCTTTTTTAGCTGGAAGAGTTGTCTTTGAATTGTTTTCGGACGTGTGCCCTAAAACATGCGAGAACTTTCGTTGTCTTTGTACAGGTTTGTTCATTTTCATTTCTCTTAATAGTAGTCCTGCTTGACTGTGCTTGTTTTGTTTCCTTTTTTTTTTTGTTTTTTGAAGAGACAAGGTCTCATTATATTGCCCAGGATGCTGTCACCCTGGATAGAGTGCTATGACATCACAGCTCACAGCAACCTCCAATTCCTGGGCTCAAGCGAGTCTCTTGTCTCTGCCTCCCAAGTAGCTGGGACTACAGGTGCCCACCACAACACCCGGCCATTTTTTGGTTGCAGCCATCATTGTGGTTTGGCAGGCCCGGGCTGGATTCGAACCTGCCAGCTCAGGTGTACGTGGCTGGCGCCCTAGCCCTTTGAGCCACAGGTGCCGAGCCTGCTCAGGATGGCTTTGAATAGCAGGATGCAAATAAACCTCCCCACCTCAGCCTTCTGAATGGCTGGGATTATAGAACCAACACTTGCTTTAATTTTTTTTTTTTTTTAGAGACAGAGTCTCGCTTTATCTCCCTTGGTAGAGTGCTGTGGCCTCACAGTTCACAGCAATCTCCAACTCCTGGGCTTAGGCAGTTCACTTGACTCAGCCTCCTGAGTAGCTGCGATTACAGACACCCACCACAACGCCCAGTTGTTATTTGTTGCAGTTTCGCTGGGGCCAGGTTCCAACCTGCCACCTTCAGTATATGAGGCCAGCGCCTTATACACTGAGTTGTTCACTTTAATTTTTTTTTTTTTTTGAGACAGAGCCTTAAGCTGTCGCCCTGGGTAGAATGTCGTGGCATTACAGCTCACAGCAACCTCCAATTCCTGGGCTCAAGCAAGTCTCCTGCCTCTGCCTCCCAAGTAGCTGGGACTATAGGCGCCCACAACAACGCCTGGCTATTTTTGTTTGGGTTGCAGCCATCATTGTTGGTTGGCGGGCCAGGCTGGATTCGAACCCACCAGCTTAGGTTTACATGGCTGGCGCCTTAGCCCGCTGAGCCAAAGGCGCCGAGCCTGTTCACTTTAATTTTTTGGTTTTTTTTTTTTTGAGACAGAGCCTCAAGCTGTCACTCTGGATAGAGTGCTATGACATCACAGTTGACAGCAACCTCCAGTTCCTGGGCTCAAGCGAGTCTCTTGCCTCCACCTCCCAAGTAGCTGGGACTACAGGCGCCTGCCACAACGCCTGGCTATTTTCTGGTTGCAGCCATCATTGTTGTTTGGCGGGACCGGGCTGGATTCGAACCTGCCAGCTCAGGTGTATGTGGCTGGCGCTTTAGCCTGTTGAGCCACAGGCGCCGAGCCTAATTTTTTTTTTTTTTTAAACAAATTCTCAAGCTGTCACCCTGGGTAGAGTGCCTGGCATCATAGCTCGTAGCAACCTCAAACTCTAGGGCTTAAGTGATTCTTTTGCCTCAGCCTCCCAAGTAGCTGAGACTTTTTTTGTTGTTGTAGTTGTCATTATTGTTTGGTAGGCCCTGGGACCTGCCAGCTCCAGTGTATGTGGCTGGCACCCTAGCCACTGAGCTACAGGCGCCGAGCCTACTTGCTTTCATTTTTTATTTATGTTTCATTTCTTTTTTTTTTTTTTTTCTTTTTGAGACAGAGCCTCAAGCTGTCGCCTTGGGTAGAGTGCCCTGGCATCACAGTTCACAGCAACCTCCAACTCCTGAGCTCAAGCGATTCGCCGGCCTCCACCTCCCAAGTAGCTGGGACTACAGGTGCCTGCCATAATGGTTGGCTATTTTTTGGTTGCAGCCATCATTGTTATTTGCGGGCCTGGGCTGGATTTGAACCTACCAGCTCAGGTGTGTGTGGCTGATGCCTTAGCCACTTGAGCCACAGGTGCCAAGCCTATGTTTCATTTCTTCGTGCATATAACCTTTTTTTTTTTTTTATTTTGAGGTAGAGACTCATCCTGTCCCTCTAGGTAGAATGCTGTGTTATCATAGCTCTCAGCAATCTCAAACTCTTTGGCTCAAAGAGTCCTTTTACTTCAGCCTCCTGAATAGCTGGGACCATGCGCCATCACACCCACCTAGGCTATTTTTAGTAGAAGTGGGCCGGTAGGGGATGTCTTGCTCTTGTTCAGGCAGGTCTTAAACTCCTGAGCTCAAGCAGTCCACCCAGCTCAGCCTCCCAGAGTGCTAAGATTATAGGTATGAGCCACTGTGCTCAGCTTCTGCATATAACTTACTAACACAAAGATTATGTATTATATTGACCTGGGCATGAAAGTAGTTCTTAGAAATATTTATTATAATGGGGTATTATCTGAGTATACTCTCTAGAAAAACAGGGGTGACTTTTTAAAATTTTATACATACTATACACACACACACATATATGTATGTATGTATTTGAGACAAGGTTTTACTCTGTTGCCCCAGACTAGAGCACCATGACATTAACCTAGCTCACAGCAACCTCAAACTCCTGGTCTCACACTAACCTCCTGAGTATCTGGGACTACAAATGCCCTCCAATACTCAGCTAGTTTTTCTTTTCTTTTCTTTTCTTTTTTTTTGAGACAGAGCCTCAAGCTGTCACCCTGGATAGAGTGCCGTGGCATCACAGCTCACAGCACCCTCCAGTTCCCGGGCTCAAGCGAGTCTCCTGCCTCTGCCTCCCAAGCAGCTGGGACCACAGGCGCCCACCACAATGCCCAGCCATTTTTTGGCTGCAGCCATCATTGTTGTTTGGGGGACCCAGGCTGGATTCGAACCCGCCAGTTCAGGTGCACGTGGCTGGCACCCCAGCCCGCTGAGCCACAGGCGCCAAGCCTAGTTTTTCTATTTTTAATAGAGAAAGAGGTGTTGATTTTGCTCAGGCCAGTCTCATTCTCCTAAGTGCAAGCAGTCTTCCCACCTGAGCCTCTCAGAGTGCTAAGATTATAGGAGTGAGCCTCTGAGCTCAGCCTTCACTGATTTTGTTTTTTTCAATTCTTGAAAAGAAGGAAAATTCTGTGGTTTAAAAAAGTCTGTAAAGTATCAAGAGAGGTATATTTTACAAGGCAAAAGTTTTCATTTCTTTTGCTGTAATAAATCTTTGATTTTCTTTCTACTAAATATCCTACTTATTTTTTTTTCCCTATAGGTGAAAAAGGGACAGGGAAATCAACACAGAAGCCATTACATTATAAGAGTTGTCTGTTTCACAGAGTTGTCAAGGATTTTATGGTTCAAGGTGGTGACTTCAGTGAAGGTGAGACTTTAAAAAAAAAATCATTATTTTCTTTGTTAAATACAGATTTCAAACAAGTCTCTAGTCTTGGTTAGTTTTCTTCTCACTCCAACTAGTCTTTGGTCAATCAATATTAGAGTAGTATTTATAGAAATATATAAAAGAAAGAAGCACTGAAAAAGTAATTTCATCTTTGGCATGTGGATTAATTTCAGAAATTTGTTTCTAAATACTATACAAAGCACTGTGTTCATCTCTTAGAAATCTGTTAGTGTTATGTGTTTCATTTTGTCACAACTAGTAACTAATTAAAATAAATTAGAGTAACTAATTTACTGCAATTAAACACTATAGTAAAATTTTTACCTATACTTTTTTATCATAAAAACACAAATTGGATTTTTAAAAACACTTTGAAAAAAGTCATTAATTTCTGTTTAAAAACCTGCATAGGCTCAGTGCCTGTAGCTCAAGCAGCTAAGGCACCAGCCACATACACCAGAGCTGGTGGGTTCAAATCCAGCCCAGGCCTGCCAAACAACAATGACGAATACAACCAAAAAATAGCCAGACATTGTGGCAGGCAAACTGTATTCCCAGCTACTTGGGAGGCCAAGGCAAGAGAATCGCTTAAGCCCAGGAGTTGGAGGTTGCTGTGAGCTGTGATGTCAAGGCACTCTACCCAGGGCGACAGCTTGAGGCTCTGTCTCAAAAATAAAAAAAAAAGAGGCTTGTTGCCTGTGGCTCAAGCGGCTAAGGCGCCAGCCATGTACACCTGAGCTGGCTGGTTCAAATTCAGCCCGGGTCCGCCAAACAACAATGACGGCTGCAACCAAAAAATGGCCGGACATTGTCCTGTAGTCCCAGCTACTTGGGAGGCAGAGGCAGGAGACTCGCTTGAGGCCAGGAATTGGAGGTTGCTGTGAGCTATGATGCTATGGCACTCTATCCAGGGTGACAGCTTGAGGCTCTGTCTCAAAAAAAAAAATAAAAATAAAAAAAAATAAAAAGACCAGGGGTGGCACCTGTGGCTCAAAGGAGTAGAGCACCAGCCCCATATACTGGAGTTGGCAGGTTCAAACTCAGACCCTGCCAAAAACTGAAAAAAATAAACAAAAAGACCTGCATAATCATCATTAACATCTGAAATTTCTTTTTCCATGTGTATTAATAGCTTTGTCACATTCATACCATATATTTTATGATTCGTTATGGTCCTTTGAGTATTATTGATTCAGAATGATCTGAGCACCTACTTTTTAATATGTATATTGTTTAGGTAGCACCTTTGTAGAGCTAAGTGTCTTACAAGTTTTAAGAATCTATTTCATTCTTAGGAAATGGACGAGGAGGGGAATCTATTTATGGAGGATTTTTTGAAGGTAAAAATATTTACATTTAAATTGTGCTTTTAATGTTTTTTATTGTTTTGATTATTCTCTGTTGACTCTGTAAGATTATTAACTGTCAATTTACAACTACCTTCATTGAATCTGAAGGTTAATTTTCTTATGAAAATGGGAGGTTTTTTTTTATTTGTTTGTTAAGGACATTTGTACATTGTATTACACATACTTTTGGGTTATGAATGAAATAGGTTCTGTAGGTTTGTTCTTAATTTGTGTGTAAGTTGTAATAGGTACGTTTGCCTATTTCCTGTAGCAGCCTTCGTTCATAAGTGTGTTACCTCGGTTGGTTGGTTGTAACTTGGGGACTGCCTGTATTTGGAAGGGTTTAGGTGATCTATGTTAGACTCTTACGAGTTGCAGTGCTACAATAGGAACTTTTTTTTTTTTTTTTTTTTTTTTTTTTTTTTGACCTATTTTAAAAATTTAGTCCGGTTTATTTAGCAATGTAAAAAAACAAAAAAAAAAAAAAAA
>CAUYON010028987.1:0-32493 GCA_963573935.1 Arctocebus calabarensis | reverse complement strand
AGCGATTCTCTTGCCTCAGCCTCCCTAGTAGCTGGGACTACAGGCGCCCGCCACAGCGCCTGGCTATTTTTTTTGTTTTGCAGTTCGGCCGAGGCCGGGCTTGAACCCGCCACCTTCGGTATATGGGGCCGGCGCCCTGCTCGCTGAGCCACAGGAGCTGCCCACCAATTGGTATTTTTACCCAAAGGCTTACGGGGCCTCTAATGCAGATTTTTAGGATATTTTATCTGTGTATCTTCTTGCTATGTTCCAAACATTCTAGTTTTTTTGCATGCCCAAACTTTGATCCCTGTGTCTTCAATTTAGCATGATGTACACCCTATGAATGAGTTTCTCCTTCCTGTGCTGAAGCTGGGAAGTTGCCTCTATGCTGTAAAACAGGACAACACAGGACTCATCTTGTTTGTTTTTCTTCTCTGAGGATCACAGCCTTGGGTTAGTTGTTGTTTAGTTTCTGAGACGTTAGTTTTATCTATATTGTTTGATTTTCTATTTACGACAATTTATGTATCAGTTAATTCTTTATATATGGAATTTCTTACATATTCATCAGATGGTATAACTTTCTTTTTTGTGTTTACACTTTTAGTTCTAGGCTATTTATTTAGTGGTGGTTTTGCTTTGTTGTCATTTTAAGAATGCTTTTAAAATATGTCTGTATATGATTGTATTTGTGGGTTTAACTGGTATCACGTATTGAACAGGTCTTCACCTGTAGCTCTTACCTTGGTTATTTTCATATATTTATTGTACTTAAGGTTCTGAGCACCATTGCCTTGGCAAATGAGAGCTGCAGAAACAGCCCCCTTTGTGCTATGCTCTGTTTATACATATTTATAATCTTAAATGATTTCCTTTATTCTGATTTCTAGGATCTGTAAATTGCATTCACTGCATTTTTCCAGTTCTTAGGTAGGAAACCACTTAGTTCTCTTATACACCAGTAAGCTGCAACTTAGTTGAGAATAATTTCTGGTGTTTTTATTCTGGTGTTGGTTCTGCAGGTATCACTAGGTGCATTGTGTGCTTAAGTGGCCTAAAAGTACTAGACATGCAGTAAATACATGCTATTCTTCAGTGAAGACTTACCAGAGAATTTTTGTGTCTTAAGACCCTTAAGTCTTATACATCTCAATATCACTAAATATTCTAGGGAATAAATAAATCCAAGCACTTCATTACTTCTTATATCATTTCTGTGTTTTTTAATCTAGTGGTTTTTAACTTTACGTAATACTTAAAACTTTGAGATCTTAAAGTCATCAGGCCTGGTATGAAACTCAAGATATTTCAATGCACCAAATACAGCAGGACTGCTATATTCCTTTAGGTAGATACATCCGTTTAGCGAAACCCAAGATCATGTCTAAAAACAGTTTATAGTTATATCCCTCACTTTTCAGAAGTAAAAAGGCAGTACTTTTTTGCACTGCCTTTTTAGTAGATTTATATATGTTTCTTCTCTTTTCTTCAGAAAAACATCTCTAATGGCCTAAAACATTATGTTAAAAATGGTAACTTATGTAATGTGTAGAATTTTAGGTAGTAATTTGTGCATGTGGTAAATGTATCTAAAATAAATAAACCCAATATAGCAGAGAGCATGATTTTTTGTGTGTCAATGCAACCCAAAAGAACTGTAATATTTTTTGATAGGAATAGTTAAAGTGACAGAATAGGAGTTTTTAAGGATTAAATAATAATACTGTATTCTATAAATAACCAGAGAAAGTCAATCTTAAAAGAAAAGATGGGACAGTTTTTTTCTCAACTTGTGTATCATTTTATTCTGAATTCTGATTACTAAAATAAATTTTACTTTGGAGTTTGACATATTAACTGTAAACTTTCCTCTTTAGGATTTATTTTTAAAGTGGGATAAATTCTACCAAGTTTTTAAATGTAGACAATGAAATTATTAACTTCTGCTTATTAAAATAAACTTTATTTTGGAGTTTGACATATTAACTGTAAACTTTCCTTTTCAGGATTCATTTATTTTTTTTTTTTTTTAGGATTCATTTTTAAAGTGGGGTAAATTCTACTAAGTTTTTACATGTAGACAATGAAATTATTAACCTATCTTGAAAAGCAAGTAAACTTGACTGGAACAATTTAAATAAGCACAGTGTATAGTCGAGTCATGATAATGTTAGAAATTTAGCCAAATGTAAGCATCTGCTCAATATTTCTGGATTAAGAATTCTAAAATGACAATGTTATTTCTTCCTTATGACTTTTGCCTTTAGCAAAGTAAGTCATAGTTCTTAATCTTCTGATCTGTACTAGAAGACTAGTTTTAATTTTTAATGACTTTAAGTAAAAGATACTAGTATGAAATCCTATAGATACCCCAAGACTACAGGAGGGACTTACATTATTTCTATGTTTTTGAATCCATTATTTTTTGACTTCACAGTCATGCTTAAAACTTTATGTTCTTACTGTCACCAGGCTTTGGATGAAACTCACGATGTCAGAGTGCTCAAACTATAGCAGGCCTGTTACCTCCTTTTAGGTGTAAAATCTGTATTAACAACACCTAAGATCATTTATAGAAACAATTTGTTGCTAAATCACTCATTTCTTTGTTTTTCTTTTTCAGATTAATGTGATGATACAGATGATTAGGATACATTGTTTGCGTTTGTTAGAGGCCAAGTTGTAGTTGTGCCCCTCATCCAGGAGGTGTGCCATCTACCCTTATACGTACCTGTTAGGTGAGAGCACCCCAATCCCTCTTCTTCCTATCCTCTTTCCCATCTCCCTACTTCCGTTTGTGTTTTTCTCTTGTGTGAGTGTGTATTTGTTCATCTATTGGTTTCCTGTTAGTATTGAGTGCATTGATTCTTGCTTTCTCATTCTTGTGGTACTTTACTAAGCAGAATGTTCTCCATTTCCATCAAGGTTAATACAAATGGTATAAAGTCTCCATCTTTTCTCTTCTCATTTCAAGCATATCATTATTCTATATTTTCTTTGTCTTTGTAAGCCATGTTGTAAGCCATGTTACTTTTTTTCAATGGTTTTATTTTTTCATTGTTCGGGATTCACTGAGGGTACAAAGAATTGGGGTGACTGATTGCATTTGATTGATAAAGTCCCTCTGATCCTTGTGTCCTGCCTCCAAGAGGTGTGCCATACACCATAACTCCCTCAGCCCCCTTCCACCTCTCCTATCCCTGCTACCTCATTCTCCTACCCCACCCCTGAATTAGCTCCTCTATGGCCTTCATGCTAGAATAGAGTATATTGGATTCATGCTTCCCCATTCTTATGATGCTTTACTAAGAAAAATGTGTTCCACCTCTATCCAGGTTAATACAAAAGATGTAAAGTCTCCATCTTTTTCAATGGCTGAAAAGTATTCCATAGTATATATATATCACAGCTTGTTAATCGATTCCTGGGTGGGTGGGCATTTAGGTTGTTTCCACATTTTGATGACTGTAAATTGAGCTGTAATAAACAGTCCAGTGCAAATGTCCTTATGGTAAAAGGATTTTTTTTTCCTTCTGAGTAGATGCCTAGTAATGGGATTTCAGGATCAAATAGGAGGCCTACGTTGAGTTCTTTGAGGATTTTCCATACTTCCTTCCGAAAAGGTTGTATTAGTTTGCAGTCCCACCAGCAGTGTAAAAGTGTTCCTTTCTCTCCATGTGCACACCAGCATCTGCAGCTTTGAGACTTTGTGATGTGGGCCATTCTCACTGGGTTAGGTGATGTCCAAAGGTGGTTTTGATTTACATTTTTCTGATAATTAGGGATGATGAGCATTTTTTCATATGTTTGTTATCCCATTCATCTGTATCCTTTAGAAAAGGTTCTATTCATGTCTCTTGCCCGGAAGGGCAAGGGATTGTTGGGTCTTTTCTGCTGATTAATTTGAGTTCTCTATAGATCCTAATTATTAGGCTTTTGTCTGATTCAAAATATGCAAATATCTTTTCCTGTTATGAGGGTTGTCTGTTTGCTTTGGTGGTTGTTTCCTTAGCTGTACAAAAGCTTTTCAGTTTAATTAAGTCCCATATGTTTGTTTTTATTTTTGTTGCAATTACCACGAAAGTCTTCATAAAATATTTCCCCAGGCTGATATCTTCACGTGCTTTCCCCACACTTTCTTTGAGGAGTTTTAGTGTTTCACACCTTAGGTTTAAATCTTTTATCCATCTTGAATCAAGAGGATTTAGTCTTTTACATGTAGTTATCCAGTTCTCCCAACACTGTCTATTGAATGGGATTCTTTTTCCCAGTATATGTTGTTGTTTGGTTTATCAAATATCAGATGGGTGTAAGATGTTAGTTTCATCTTCTAATTTGAACACTAAGAATATAGGCATAGGTGGCACATTTCTTAAACTGATTGAAGCCATCTGTGACAAACCCACAGCAAATATTATAGTGAATAGAATAAAACTGAAAGCTTTTCCACTTTAAACTGGAACCAGACAAGGTTGTCCTCTATCACCACTACTATTCACCATTGTGCTGTAAGTTCTAGCCAATGTAATCAGGCAAGAGAAGGAAATAAAGGGTATCCAAATGGGGAAAGAGGAGGTCAGACTTCTACTCTTTGCCAATGATATGATCTTATACCTAGAGAACCCCAAATACTCAACTACAAGATTCCTGGAAATGATCAAAAAATACAGTAATGTCTTAGGATATAAAAGCTATGTCCACAAATCAGTAGCCTTTGTATATGCCAGTAACTGCTAAGATGAGAAGCTAATCAAGGACATAATTCCCTTCATAGGAGCTTCACAAAAACGAAATACCTAGGAATATACCTAACAAAAGAGATGAAGGACCTCTAAAAGGAAATTATGAGACCCTAAGAAAAGAAATAGCAGAAGATATTAACAAATGGAAGAGCATACCACACTCATGGCTGGGAAGAATCAATATTGTTAAAATGTCTATACTTCCTAAAGCAATCTACAGATTCATGCAATATCCATTAAAATGTTATCATCATACTTTTAAGATTTGGAAAATAATCCTTCATTTTTTATGAAACCAGAAAAATCCTGAAGAGTCAAGGCAATTCTTAATAATAAAAACAAGCGTATCTCCCTACCAGACTTTAGGCTATACTACAAGGCCATAGTGATTAAAATAGCATGATATTGGCACAAAAATAGAGACATTGACATTTGGACTGAATAGAAATCCATCTTTTTAAGGCTGTATAGTATTCTGTGGTATATATATACCACAGTTTACTAATCCATTTATGTGTACATGGGCACTTGGGTTGATTCCACATCTTGGCAATGGCGAATTGAGCTGCATTAAACATTCTGGTGCATGTATCCTTATAGTAAAATGTAAATCACTCATTTCTAGGGAGTGAAAAGGCAATGCAGAAAAGTACTGTTCACATTCTAGCAAAGCTTCATGATAGAAAGATTGAGGTTCCTTTAATAAACCGGCTCCTTGTACTGTCTCTGTGCACAGCCCTGCAAGGTATTGTAGAAACGTGTTATGCCAGGAAGAAGGTCTGTGTGAAAGTTGTCCTGCATTGGCAAGTATAGAAGAGCTTCATAAAGGGGTAACGTGGGAACTGGGCCTTGAAGAATTTTTCAGATGAACTAAGTGAAACAGTGAGATCCATGTGGGAAGAACATGGGAGCGGCATGAAAGTTTGTGGCTTTTTTAAGAAACAGGGACCAGCTTTTTGAGTGGAGGGTAGGGGTTGGATATCACTAGAAGTAAGGCCAGGTGGGTGGGGTCAGCACCAGTTCGTGAAGGGATTTCAGTGCTAGTATAAGTTTTGAGGTGGTTTTGTTTGTTTGTGTTTGTAGGTAATTGGAAATCTTTAGATTTTTGGACAGAAAACTGACATAATTTTACATTTTGAAGAGACGGTAATGAGCAGCAGAGTGGATAAGTGAGAATATGGAGGTTAGGGAGGAATTGTAAACTATTCTATTATAAACACAAGATAATTAAGTTTTTATGCTTTTTCATAGTTTCCTTATTAATAAAAGGCCATATTTTGCTTTTGATGACAATTTTAAAGTGGAGGGCGTACATACAGATGTCAGATGGGGAGGCCGTGTAGTCCACTGGGCAGTCCTGGTGTTTTGCATCTTATCCCAGATTCTCCATTTACTATTTACATAATCTATACTTCTCTGAGCCTTAGTTTCTTCATCTCCAAAAACTGAGAATAACAGAACCTAAAGCATTAGGTTGTTGAGAGGCAGGAACAGAAGCTCTTGCTATTTGTGCCTGGCATTCAGATCATAATCAGCAAACCCACATGCCTTGCCTGACCTCCCTGGCCTCCAAGGCTGGGTCTCCACCTGCACTCTTGCCTCAAGCCCGTTGGCATCTCTTTCCCTCTCCTCACTACACATAGGGAACAGTGGCCTGCATCCAGTTCTTCAAGCATGTCAAGTTCTTTCTGACCTAAAAGCCTTTATATTTGTCGCATCTTTTAGAACAGACTTCCTTAACACTCCAAGGCTGGGTCTGAGTCCTTTAAGTTATAATGGAATGGAAATGTCTCTGCCCCACAGAGACAGTGGTCCAGATCACCCTCTCCACAGCAACCCCTTCTCAACTAGTTGCTTTCTAACACATCCTCCTGTTCCTTTCCTTCACTATGTTTTTTTTTTTTTGGCAGTTTTTGGCCCGAGGCCAGGTTTGAACCCGCCACCTCCTGCATAAGGAGCCAGTGCCCTACTCCTTTGAGCCACAGGTGCCACCCTCCTTCGCTGTCTTTATCATGGTCTATAATTATCTTATGTTCCTTTTACAGATTTATTTATTTGAGACAGAGTCTCACTCTATTGCCCTGGTAGTGTGCCATGGTGTCATAGCTCACAGTAACCTCAAACTCTTGGGCCTGAGCTATCCTCTTACCATAGCCTCCCAAGTAGCTGGGATTATAGGGGATATACCACTATGCCTGGATAGTTTTTCTTTTTTTTTTTTTTTTTTTTAGTAGCGATAGGGTCTCACTCTTGCTCAGGGAGGTCTTAAACTCCTGAGTTCAAGCAATCCACCTGCCTTGGCCTCCCAAAGTGCCAGGATTACAGACATGAGCTGCTGCTTCCGGCCTTGCTTTTACATATTTATAATCTTTTGCCCCACTACAACATAGCCTATAAGAAGGGAGGGATTTAAAGCAGCAGTAGCTATTGAATAAATGGGTATAATAGCATCCCAGTAGCAGTAGTTATTGTTTTTTCATCATTATTGAGAGGTAATAAGATCATGAGATGTTTTAGAGCAGGAGTGGGCACATTAAAGGCCAGATAGAAAATATTTTTAACTTCATGATCTTTGTTATAGTGACTCAACTTCCTTGTGGTGCAAAAGCACCAACAGATAATATGTAAATGAATGAGCATGACTGTGTTTCAATAAAACTCTTTTTACAAAATAGGTTGCCAGTCCATTGACTGTGGTTTGCTGAATGACAACTATTTTAGAGAATCATTAGCCTTTGAGATGATCAGATCTTTTCCTTAATTCTTTTATTCAATGTGCTCATTCTAAGATTTTCTGAGACCTGTTATGGGTGCTACTATATGTCTTCAGCCTGCATGGTTTAAATACAGGGTGTGCAATTTGCGATAGTTGTCTATTTTAAATTGCACATGAACTTTATGGCCACCCTGTATATGGTCTGTGATTTATGGGCATACAGAGAGCTAAATCATGAATTATACTATGAAGGGATAATTACACAGCATGCAGCAGGTATGTTCACAACGTACATAAGAAGGTGTGCAACTCAGATCAGGCAGGAAGAGACTCTGGAAAGATTTTCTAAAGGAGCTGAGCTGTGCTGAATTTTGAAAGATAAATAGAAGTTTGCCAGGCTGAGAAAGAGTAAAGGTAGAACATGTAGCTGTCAGAGAGGCCATCAATTTGGGTGATTACCATCTCTAAACAGGACCAGTTAATTAACAGGGAACACTGGGGAATGGATTGTAGGATTGGGAGGAGTGGACACTGAGTTCTTTGACATGTGCAGAGTTTCAGGTTCCTAAGGGACGTTTAGGTAGAAATTTTCAAAAGGCAGAAACTGAGGCTAGAGAGAATGCTAAGCCAAAGAGGCAAACATAGGGTTCTTACCATGTAGAGGTGAGTTAAAGCCACTAGAATGGGTGAGCAGATTCAGGGAGAGATGGACAGTAGAGTAAGGAGAAGGTGCTGAAGGGAACCTGAATAGCAAAGCCAGCAAGGACATTATGGGGAAGGTGGGGAGACCCCAGGAAAATGTAATGTCTGAGTCTAAGAAGAGGGAGTTTCCAAAGTAGAAAATGGTCAACACTGTGTCACAGAAGACAGGATAAGGAAAATGCAAAGAGTCTGTTGGGAGTGGAAATTAGGAAGCATTTGCTGACCCAGTTTTGAATGAGTAATTTTAGTAAAATGTGGGGGTGGGAGTCACATATTAATTAGTAGGTGGAGAAGTGAATGGAAAGCAAGGAAGTAGAAGCAGTGCGAATAGACTGCCTCTTGAAAGTGAGCTGGTGGAGAGCAGAGCCCTGGTGAGAGCTGCGGGGGCAGTGGGGAACAGGGCTGAGTTTCATTTTGTGTTTTAGAGTATAGTGGGAGAGAGTGGAACTAATTTGAAATATGAGAGAGAAGCTGGTGAATCATGTGGTGGTGATAACGTTGGACACAACCTCCCAGAGGGTAGTGAGCAATGGGTCAAGATCATGTGCAGAAGGGGGGGTCTTGGAATACAAATGGGATACTGGACCTCTAAGTCCAGGAGAAGAATGTTTGAAAAATAGAGTGGGCAAAGTGTTCATTCCTGTGGCAGGAATGGTAAAAATTGATTGGTATCATCTAGGGTCCCTTCACTATTTTTCTTACTGTTGGACTTAATTTTATGAGAACTATAGCATCTACCAAGGAAGATGAAACCAGATGGGAAAACTTCCCCGTAAGACATATTGGTGAATCACTGAGGGAGAAGGAGTCATCAGGAGAGCAAGAAGGGGTGTTCCAAGCAGAGGGAATGGTTCATGTGAAGATCAGTGTGGCTGAAATGTCAAGCATCAGGGAAAAGATGAGAAGGAAGAGTGGAGAAGATCGTGACACCGCTGCAGTGAGCAGGCTGAGCAGCTTGCCAGGTGTGTGTGTGTGTTTGTTTGTAGTAATATGAGGGTGCATACAATTAGGCCACATTACTTGTCCTTGTAAGGCAAAGTCTAAGTTGTAGCTATGTCCCTCACACAGGCAGTGTGCAGTACACCCTCACATTGTTCCCACTGGGAAAAAAAACATCAACTCATCTCCCGTTCTTCCCTCTTCTTGGATTCAATTGAGTTTTTCTCATGTGAACATGTTAATCTACAGGTTTCAAATTAGTACTAAGTACACGTGATGCCTGTCTTCCCATTCCTGTGATACTTTACTCAGGAGAGTATTCTCCAGATCCATCCAAGTTGTAACAGAGGACACAAACTCTTCGTCTTTTTTATGGCTGAATAGTATTCCATAATTTATTAACCCATTCATGTGTAGAAGGGCACTTGTGTTGTTTCCACACCAACTGGGCTGCTATGGACACTTGAGTGCAAATGTCCTTATGGTAAAAAGACTTTGTTTCTTTTGGTAGACACCTAGTAACGGGACTTCAAGATCAAATGGAAGATCCACTTTTAGTTCTTTGAGGCCTCTCCATTCTTTTTCCATAAAGGCTATACTAGTTTTCAGTCCCAACAACAGCGTAGGAGTGTTCTCTTTTCTCCATACCCATACTAGCCTCTGTTGCTCTAAGAGCAAGATGGTACCATTGAAAGGCTCAATAGTACCACCTTGCTCTTGAAAGGTTGATATAATCATATTTCTTTTTTAGAAATACAAATTGGACTGGATTTGGAAGACAATAGTGGAATAAGGATTGAAAACAAAGATATCCCTTAATGGGCTGTTGGAGTTTCCCAGAAAGGATACCCTAACTGGGGTGGTGGTGGAGATGGGGAAGGACAGATGTGTTGCTGGTCTCATCATCATATGTGAGCACCTAACACAAAGCTTTTCTCCTGATTTTATAATGGAAAGAGAATGTATCCTTATCTTTTTGCCCTCTTCTTCTTCAT
The DNA here is from genome assembly GCA_963573935.1 of Arctocebus calabarensis. Taxonomy (NCBI): domain Eukaryota; kingdom Metazoa; phylum Chordata; class Mammalia; order Primates; family Lorisidae; genus Arctocebus; species Arctocebus calabarensis. The sequence continues at coordinate 22,417 of CAUYON010028987.1, read as the reverse complement.
TATTCCCAAACCACATAAAAATCATGACTTCAAAGCACAGTTTAGAAGTTGGAGAGTGCAGAGTGATTTGGGTAGGTAGTCACACATCAGAGTAAGGGGATGGAATTGTGCAAGAAATATTTACTAGACAACACCTGTATCCTGAACTTTCTATTCCTGGGATTCCTTCCTCATAGATTTCCCGCTCTGCAATTTCTCTTTGCCTTCTCAACTAAATGCTATTCTTTTGGAACCTCTCTTCACCTCTCTCCTGGGATAAATCGATGGATTTCACCTCTTTGGTTTTCTTGTTTATTTTGCTGGAGTACAACCTTGGCAATTTCCTGAAAAGAGAGTTCAAAGACAGCAAATTTACAGTTTCTGCATTTCTGAATCTATCCTTAGTCTGATTTCTACTAGATTAAAAATAATTTTCTAGGTTGAAAATAATTTTCTTTCAAAAGGCATAGGCTTCCAGTGTTGCTCAAGAGAAACAAAACTAGTCTGATAAGTATTCTTTTGTAGGTTTTTTTTTCTCTCTGAAAGCTCTTAAAATCATCTCCCATCCTTGTTGTTTTAGAACTTTCTAGTTGTACGTGTGTGTATACAGGTGCACCTGCTTGTGAGCATATGTGTGTTGCAGGGGATTTATCTTGCTAGGTACTTGTTAAACTATTTGAAGACTATGTTTCCCTTCAGCTTTGGGCAACTTTGTTGTGTTCTTCCTTCTTAATTTCTGCCTAACTCTTTTCTCTCTTTTTTGCTGAAATTTCTATTACTTGATTTTGGAGCTCCTAAAATAAATACTCTTTTTTTAAAAGAGAAGTAATAGCTTTATTGAGATATAATTCGTACAACATGCAGTTCACCTATGTAAAAGTACAATACAATTAATTTTAGTATGGCCATAGGGTTGTATGATCATTACCACAATCAATTTGAGAATATTTTCAGCATGCCCAAAAGGAACCCTGTGTCTTTTAATTGTCACGTCTTAATCACCTCATCCCTACTCCAGCACTGATCTACTTACTGAATATTTGCATTTGTGACGATTTGCCTTTTCTAAACATTTTAAATAAATACATTCTGAATATTTGCCTTTTCTAGACATTTTAAATACTTTTATTATTACCTTTTTCTTGCATGATTTCTCTTATCTCATTTTTTCCCTTAATTTTAGACAATCTTGTTTTTATTTTCTACCACTTCTGTGTAATTTTTGTTTTATTATTTATAATTTCTAAAAATCCTTTCCTGGTTTCTGATTGCTTGTTTTTATAATGTACTGTTCCTTATTTTATTGTTGTAATATCCTCCAAAATTTCTCTGAAGATACTATTTAGATTGTTTTTAAAGAAATATTTTATTGCCTGAATTCTCTTTATATTCTCCAGGGCAGTTTTTCTCTTTTGTTTTTTGTTTGTTTGTTTTATTTTATTCTAGAAGATTTTCTCAAGGTCATTATGATCTTTTATTGTTGAGTTGGATGAACTTGGAGTTACTTTGTTCAAATTCCATAGAAGTCTACTTCTTCTGACTCCTGAGGGGTAAGCCACTGGGTATTGAGGCTTATTCCATGCTCAGAAGGGAATATGGTGTGGTGGGGGGGTCCCCAGTTTCTCTCGGATTTCTCAGCTCACTTCTTGCTTCACCTCTCCCTGGATGCGCCTCTTGGAGTCCTTGGCCATCCAGGCTGGGAGGTCAGCACGTTTCTCCCTCCACTGCAACACTGCAGTCTCTGGAGCAGGCTCTGCTTCTCCTCTGCTTACCAGCCCAGGGCCCTACTGGTCTGTGTTCCAGAAACAACTGAAATATCTGGCTCAGTAAGTACCCATCTCTCTCTGTTGTTCTAAATTTGAATGTGTAGGGTAGACAGTATTCAATAAATGTTAGCTCTTAATTTTTTTCTTTTACCTTTTTTTTAATTTCAAAATATTACAAGAGTAATATTTGGTTACATGCATTGATTTTTGCTATGTTTGAATTAGGATTATAATTGTGCTTATAACCCAGTGTGCTCATAACACTTATAACCCCAGGGTTATAATTGTACCTATTAGGCAGGTTTATTTTAAATCTTACCTTTTAAAATGGAATTATTCTCATTTTTAAGAATCTTTGGTTAAAGGGGATAAAATACCTCTGCTCTGTCCACTACCTTGAGCTGCCAATCTCTCTTCTGCTTAAATCTAGTCAACATTGAAGACCAGCATCTCTTAGCATACTGTTCAGTGTTGTAAAATAAGTCAGTTGATCTCTATTGTAAAATAATTATAGAACTATGTTTTTAAGTGCACTGCATGGAAAAAATCTTCTTACGTCATTTCATGCTAATTTTCTTTGTTTCCTTTGCAAACAGAGTATCTGCTTTAATTATTCCTCCATGTTGAAATGCTGAAGCCATTGATCAGAAAACAAATGATTTTGCTGAATTTGTTCATAAGGATATTGTTCCTTTTGATTAGCTTTTGAGCTTCTGATATTTCCCCCAAATTTACTAATATAAATAGAATCCACGAGCTTTACAAATCAAAGTTCATAATGTAACAGTTTAGTAAGGTTAGTAGCATTAAAATCAGGAATCAGTTAAAAATAGTTGACTAACTCTTCTAATTCTGAAAGGCATGCTAGCATAAGGTTAGGGTTAGGTGCGTATTTGACATACCTTTTGAAACAGCTTCTACTTATAAGGAAGGTCTGTTCAGCAACAAAGCCTGACCTTTGCCGTATTTATGTGACTTGTACCTTCTGCTGATTTCCACTCTCTTATGCTCATTCCCTGATCCTCCCACTTTTACATTTCCTTCTAAGACACCAAGTTAACGCTCTTTGGTAGTCGTTTTATTCTAATCTGGTGAAAAATATTTCTCTGGATAGTTGCGAATCCCTGGGTTAAAAGCTTTCACTTTAGGTAACATAACTCAAACTGAAATGCATATGTAGGCACTCAGATCCTAATTATTCTAAACACCCCAAAATACTTAACCTTGATTTTTTTAGGTTGTTATATGAAAGCTGACTCAAAACTTGGACCTCAATTAAAAACACACTGCATGAATAGGTTTACTTGGTTTTGTAGCTTATTGTTCATTTTGCATAGTAGTCTGCATTTACCTTAGACCAATGTTCTCAATTCCAAAACCAATAACAAAATAAAACAAAACAACTTTCACCAGTTTCTTTTTCTGGCCTGGATATTAAATAGTGCCAGTTAGCTACCACTACCTGGTAGGTTTTACTTTTGTTTATCATTCCCAGATTATATACACATGTGTAATAAAGTTAACAAAAGCTTTGTGTGTGCACACATTTGTGTTCTTTCCCTTTGGCTACCCCGATTTTTTTTTTTTTTTTTTTTTTTGGTAGAGACAGAGTCTCACTTTGTTGCCCTCTGTAGAGTGATGTCACAGCTCACCGCAACCTCCAACTCCTCGGCTTAGGCGATTCTCTTACTTCAGTCTCCCAAGTAGCTGGGACTATAGATGCCCACCACAACACCTGGCTATATTTTGTTGCAGTTTGCCCAGGGCTGGGTTTGAACCCGCCACCTTTGGTATATGGTGCCGGTGCCCTACTTACTGAGCCACAGGTGCCGCCACAGAGACTTTTAAATCAAAAGCATCAAGTTTAAGCCCTCCTCCCTCTGTTCACACCCTTGCCTGTTCAGGAAGTGTGTGTACATCCTTTTCTTCTAGAGCTCACGTTGCTGATCCCAGGGAGTGACTCTGCTCGTGTCTTGCCAACTGCAGCAGGAGAGGCTTCTGTGGGGCTTTTCTGACCTCATTTCCTAAAGTACCAATTGGATTTTCAGGTGTGCATGATCTCAGGGGGCATGGTTTAACTACTATGGTTCTCTTGGAGATCCTTTAGGTATGCATACCTTTTCTTGTTCCTATAACAAAGAGGATTACCCTTAATCAATACCCCTTGCCGCAACTCATCACTCAGCAAGACCTGGTCATTCTGCAACTTAAATCCGTCTGCTCCGCCCCACCACTGCTCTCTTTACCTGCATCCCCTCAGCTGATTTCCCTACCTTCATCCTGGCTCCCCTCCAACCCATCTTCCATGTGGCAAGTCAAACCCTATTTTGCTTCCTTTAAAATTCCTTGTTTTAAAGGATCCCAGTGCTGGGATCACGCCTCTGCCCTGCCCCTGAGCACATTTGATTGTCATTTTCTGCATGCGTGTGTCTGATGGTGGTATTAGCAGAAACTATGCCTCATTTATTTTTATTTTTCAAGAGCTATCGTGGCACATCGAGTTCAATGAGTGTTTCTTGAGCTCAACTGAACTGAGTGGAAATGTGAGAGGAAGTGAAATTGTGTTCTCATCTTCCTTCTCCTGTTTCTTCTTCATCTTTACTGTCCTTGGGGTAATACCATTTTCTGGTCCTTTGAGCTGTTATGAAGTGGCTGTCATACTTACTGATGCTACAAATGCCTGTATTATAGTCATCTATCTTCTGGGTTGAGAAGGGCTGATCTAATTAATTGTCTTCTGCTAAATTTCTGTATCTTGCCTCTTTATTTTCCTTTCCTGGAGCTAGTTAACCAGCTAGCTACCTCTAGTACTCTCTTAGTCTGTGTCTTAAATTATCATTTTATTGAGATTATAATTCACATACCATGTATTTCACCCTTTAAAAGCACATGTGCAGTAGTTTTAAGTCTATTCATAAAATTGTACAACCATCGCTACAGTAATTTCAGCACAATTTATCACTCTAAAAAGAAGCTTATCAATTTGCTGTCATTCCAGATTCACCTCAAACCTCAACCCCTCTAAACCAGTAATTTACTTTCTGTCTCTATAGATTTTCCTATTGCAGACGTCTCCTATAATGGACTCATACAATAGGTTGCCTTTTGTGTCTGGCTTCTTTCACTTGCCTTAATATTTCCTAGGTTTGTTTAATTTATAGTATGTATCAGTATTTCATCCCTATATTAGTCTACTTAGGCTGTCATAATAAAATACCACAGACCAAGTAGCTTAGAAACTTATTTTTTCCCAGTTCTAAAGGGAACAAGGCTAAAAGTCCCTGACCAAGAAGCCAGCATGGTTGGTGTCTGGTGAGGCCTCTTGCCTTGATTTACACATGACCATCCTCTCACTGTGTCCTCACATGGCCTTTTCTTTATGCAGAGAGAGGCAGAAAGAGAGAGAGAGATATCTCTGATGTCTGTTCCCCTTCTTGTAAGGACACTAGTCATACTGTATTAGGGCCTACCTTTATGATGTGATTTAACTTTACCCCTTTAAAGGTTCTATCCCCAAATACAGACACAATGAGAGTTAGGGCTACAACCTAGGAATTTAGGGGTGACACAGTTCAGTCCAAAACATTTCTTTTTTATTGATGAATAGTAGTTCATTGTATGGATATACCACAGTTTATTTATAGGTTCATCAGTTGATAGACATGTGAGTTGTTACTTCTTTTCAGCTATTAATAATTCCACCGTGTACAAGTTTTGGTGTAAATACTTGTTTTATTTATCTTGGGTGTATATGTTAGAGTGGGATTGCTGGGTTATATGATAACTGTATATTTAATCTTCTTTCCAAAGAAGGTACATCTTATACATTTCTACCATCATTGTGTAACAATTCCAATTTCTCTACTACATTTCCAACACTTCTTATCTTTGCTTTCTTATTATAACCATCATAGTGGGTATGTAGTGGGTACCTAATTATGGTTTTGATTTGTACTTTCTGAATGACTAATGATGTTGGACTTCTTTTCATGTGCTTATTGGCCAATTGTGTATCTTTTTTTGGAGAAACGTCTGTTCAGATTCTTTGCACATTTTAAAATTGAGTTGTTTTCTTATTCTTATAAGTGTCCTTTATGTATTTTTAGTAGAAGTCCCTTATCACATATGTGATTTGCAAATACATTTTCCATTTTTGTGGGTTGTCTTTTCACTTTCTTGATTGTGTCCTTTGAAATAAAAATAGTTTAAAATTTTTATAATGCTCAGCTTATGTGCTTTTTGTATTGCTTATATTTTTTTCTGTCATATGTAAGAAGGCTTTGTTTAACTCAAGTTTATGAAGATTTATGACTGTGTTTTCTTTCTGACCAAGGGTATTACAGTTTTATCTCTCAGTTGTAAGCCTGTCATCCGTTTTGCATTCAGTTTTGTATGCGGTGTGAGATATAGGTCCATCTGCACGTCTTTCTTTGCATGTGGTTTTTCACATGTCCTAACACTGAAGTATCTCTTTAAATGTTTGTGATTGGTTTTTCTGAGGCATTGAAATCATCCTTAATTTATAGAAAATTCATCCCAACCTCTGGTTGTCAGTTTATTCCATCTCTTTATATCAGTCTTCACACTCAGACTTTTCTACCTTATCCAAGATCACAGCTGTTAATTGTCAAAGTTGCAAGTTAAGCCCAAGAGCTGTTAATTCTAGGGTAATTAGCTATCCTGGTTTGCTCCGTGTTGAGGGGTTTCCTAAGGCATGGACCTACAGAGCTAAAACTGGCGAAGTCTCTAGGTAAATCTGAGGCATCGCTGTCCTGGTGAAAAGAATGTCCCATTGTATGGAGACTTGTCCTTAAACCTAAAGCTGCAGCCTTTGAAAGCTGGATACTGGAGGACTCACTTCCCAGGCTTCTCACTCACATTACCGGCTGTTGGCAAGACATCTCAGTTCCCCCCATGTGGGTCTCTACACAGGGGTGCTTGAGTGTTCTCATGACTTGATGGACATGATGGAACATGCAGTCCAAGAGCCTACAGAGGAAGCTACAATGTCTCTTATGATGTGGCTTCAGGAGTCGCCCACTGTCAGTATTTTATTAGTCAGACAAGTCAGCCCTGGCTCCCAGAGGAGCTACAGGACTGCCTCGGGTGTGAAAACCAGGAGGTGAAGATCATTGTGGGGCAGGTAGGGGTAGCTTGGAGGCTAGATACCCATCTTCTCTCTGGCTTCCAAAGATTTATGCCCCACCTACTTGCAGCCACACCCCTTTTATCCTCCCCAAAGCCCCACTCTTTATAGCAACAGCTCAATGTCCAGAATGTTGTCATCTGAATCAGGTTCAGGTATTAATGAAGCTATTTAGATATAACTGAGTACAGCTGCTTGAGTATAGTACTCTTGTACCTCTTTAATAAAAACTTGTTATCTAAAGAGATAAATTATTGTCCCCCCATACCCAATAGACAGTGGTTAGACAGGCATAGAATAACTCCATTTACAAAAAAGGCATAATGGAAGGCACACAGGAGTCTCTGACCCATAGAAACTCTAAAGTACATCAGGACACATGTTGATTCCTTGATCAGGACTAGGTCATTCTACTGTATAAATGATTTTAGGTGGTTCTGATCTTTATTAACTCTTGGTTCTGCCCTCTTAGTCTGATTTCTGTATGTAGAAGTTTGGTCGTCAAAAGACCTGCCGTAGTTCAGTGTAAGGTGGCATATTTCTGTTAATATAATTCTCTTAAAAAATTTGTGAGTCTGCTATGAATATTATTGGATCTATTCCATCAGACCAGAGCCACACCCAAAAGTCACTTAAAAATAAGCTGTCTTCTGCCTGGAGCTTTGCCTGAGGCTACTGAGGGACAACAACCTTAAGTTTCTTAGAACGCTTATTGTTTCTCAACTCAAGACACTGTCTTAGCTCTTTCTGAACTCTTACCAAAGGCTTTTGTCCCATCATTAGGCCGTGTTTTCCAGATAGTGACCCGAGTAAGATCATTGCCCAAAAGTTATTTTTAAATTTTGGTATGATTTACCATCTGGAGAGTCAAGGAATTTCTAAACCCAAGTCCTACCTCCTTATGGTTAACAGCTGTTTTACGTTGAAGTTTTTAGTTTATCCCTCTACTTTTATACTTTCCAGAAGGGAGGAAGAAGCTAGGTGCCATCTCCAGCACACTACCTGGATATCTCCTTAGCTAGATTCCTAGCTTTCATTGGGTACAATCTCTAATTTTGTATTGTAGCAAATAGCATTGTTGCTAAATTTTCTACCACTGGTTAACAAGATTTACTCCCCGTTACTTTCCCCACCTTCCTTTAAGCCCTCACAGGCAGCTTTCTTTCTTTATTGTTTTTTCTGAGTGATTTATTTTTATTTTTATTTTTTTCCATTAAAATATTTCTTTTTTTTTTTTTCATTAAATCATAGCTATGTACATTAATGCAGTCATGGGGTGCAGTGTGCTGGTTTTATATACAATCTGAAATATTTTCATCAAACTGGTTAACATAGCCTTCACGGCACCCTCTTAGTTATTGTGTTAAGACATTTATATTCCACACTTAGTAAATTTCACAAGTACCCTTGTAAGATGCACAGTAGGTTGGTTACCCTCCATCCACCCATCCTCACCCCTTCCCTCCCCATTCTCTCCCCTTTCCCCTTCTTTTTGGGCTGTAATTGGGTTATAGCTTTCATATGAAAGCTATGAATTGGTTTCATAGTAGGGCTGAGTACATTGGATACTTTTTCTTCCATTCTTGAGATACTTTGCTAAGAAGAATATGTTCCAGCTCCATTTATGTAAACATGAAAGAGGTAAAGTCTCTATAATATTCTATGGGGTACATATACCACAATTTATTAATCCATTTGTGGCTCCATGGGCACTTGAACTTCTTCCATGACTTAGCAATTATGAATTGGGCTGCAATAAACATTCTGGTACAAATATCTTTGTTATAATGTGATTTTTGGTCTTCTGGATATATACCTGGTTACTAGCTTATTTCATTTAGCATAATGTCTTCAAGGTTCATTCATGTTGTAGCACTTGTCCAAATTTCCTTCCTTCTTGTGGCTGAATAATATTCCATTTTATGGATAAACAACATTTTGTTTATCCCCTCACCTGTTGCTGGGTACTTGGGCTGCTTTCACCTTTTGGCTATTGAAAATAATGCTGCTATAAACATACATATGTTTATAAATATTTATTTAGGTCTCCTTGCAATTCTTTGGGATATATATCCAGAAGTGAAATTGTTAGATCATATGGTAATTATATTTTTAATTTTTAAAAGAATCACCATACCATTTTCTACAGTGGTTTCACCATTTTATATTCCATTCAGCAGTATACAAAACTTTTACTTTCTCAACATCCTTGCCAACCTTGTTGTTTTCTGAGTTTGGAGGTTTTTTATAATGTCCATCCTAATGGGTGTGTGATGATTTTAATTTACATTTCCCTAATGGCTAGTGATGTTGAGCCTCTATTTATGTGCTTATTGGCTCTTCGTGTATTTTTTTCTGAAGAAACGTTTATTCAAGTTCATTGTGTTTTAATCAGATTCTTTGATTCTTTTATTGTTGAGTTCTCTTTGATGACTTTTTAAAACTTCTGAATCAACCAACCCTGAAGTCTGCTCTAATTTTGGATTCCCAGTTGTATAATCCAGGAAACTACCTGTTGTAGACAGAATAACAGCTCACCAAAGATGTCCACTTCCTGATCTCTGAAATCTGTGAATATACTTCCTATATGGCAAAAGGGACTTTGCAGAATGTGATTAAATTAAGGATCCCAAGATGGAAACCCCTGGGTAGAGTGCTGTGGTGTCATAGCTCACAGCAACCTCCAACTCGGGCTCAAGCGATCCTCTTGCCTCAGTTTTTCTATTTTTAGTAGAGACAGGGTCTCACTTTTGCTCAAGTTGGTCTTGAACTTGTGAGCTCAAGCAATCCACCTACCTTGGCCTCCCAGAGTGCTGGGATAATAGGCATGAGCTACTGTACTGGGCATTTTTTTTTTTTTGAGACAGAGTCTCACTCTGTCTCGTTGCCTCGGGTAGAGTACCAAGTGTCATAGCTGACGGCAATCTCAAACTCTTGGGCTCACCCCATCCTCCTGCCTCAGCCTCTCCAGTAGTTGGGACTATAGGCGCCCACCACAACGCCTGGCTAGGTTTTCTATTTTTAGTAGAGACGGGATCTCACTCTTGCTCACTCTTGAGCGACCCACTCACCTCCTAGAGTGCTAGGATTACAGGCATGAACTACCGTGCTTGGACTCGAGTGAGCCCAATCTAGTTACAAAGTTCCTTATAACAGGAAAGCAGCAAGGTCAGAGTGAGAGAAGATGTAACAATGGAAGAAGAGGTCAAAGTGACGCAGGGCCATGAGCCAAGGATTGTGGGCAGCCTATAGAAGCTGAAAAGGGCAGGGAATGAAATTTTCCCTAGAGCCTCCAAAAGGATCACAGCTCTGCCAACACCTTCATTTTAGTCCTGAAAGACCCATTTCTGATTTTTGACCTCTAGAACTGTAAGATAAAGTGTGTTGTTTTAAGCCTCTAAGTTTGTAGTAATATGTTACAGCAAAAACAGGAAACTAATAAACTAACTTACTGTGTAAGCCAGTTTGAGTTGAGTTTTCTATTACAGCCAAGAGCATCATAATTGATGCACCAAATAAACCCATAATAAAAAATAAAAAAATAATCCCCAACCTTTCATTCGCTTCTCTAACTAAACAGCAAACCATGAGTTTGAAAATAGTCATTGCATGACAGGAGATTGGCTGGGGAAAAAAAATTCTGATAGGGCGGCGTCTGTGGCTCATCGAGTAGGGAGCTGGCCCCATATACCGAAGGTGGTGGGTTCAAACACGGCCTTGACCAAACTGCAAAACAGAAAACTAACCAGGCCTTGTGGCGGGCGCCTGCTACTCGGGAGGCTGAGGCAAGAGAATCAATCGCCTAAGCCCAGGAGTTGGAGGATGCTGTGAGCTGTGTGACGCCACGGCACTCTACTGAGGGCGATAAAGTGAGACTGACTCTACAAAATAAATAAATAAATAAAATTCTGATGCATATTATGTTTAAAGAACAAAAGAAAAGGGCGTCAACTGTGGCTCAAAGGAGTAGGGCGTGGGCCCCATGTCCCGGAGGTGGCAGGTTCAAACCCGGCCCTAGCCAAAAACTGCAAAAAAAAAAAAGAACAACAGAAAAGTATTCAATGAATGACATTTTTATTTAATTTGCTTAATGGGGTTTATAATTCCATCCCTGGTTTAATGATTCTATGGTACTGGCTGACAGGGGCCCTGTGTGTTGCACCAGGCTCTGTCTGTTTCACCAGGCTGTGTCTTAACATGTGCTTTTGAGGGCGAATATATATGGGAGTTGATTGTGGCCCCAGAGGCTTGTCTTGTAAACTTAGGTTCTTTTGCAAACTCTATCTTGGCTCCCTGAGGGACCTTTTCCTTCACTGTTATTTGTTGTTAAATCACTAGGCTGAGCTAAGCACCCAAACAACAGATCTTTCTCATTAGGGCCCAGAGGTAAGAAGCCTGGACTACTCACCTTGACCTATTCTGTCTCCATTTCTCAAATCACCAATGAAACCTACTGTGTCTAAGTTCCCTGGGCCAGAGTCTTGATACTGTCTTAGATGGGCAGAAGTTCTTGCCTTAAAAAAATCAAACAAAGCAGATTGGCTTGTTTCTCTTCCTCTCTGAATGTTTAGAGTTGATGTTAAAACTGGGTTTCCTGTCATTACTCTCAGATGAGAGTGTGGGGAATAACAGAGCAGTGCTGAAAAGATCATTAAAGACCCTGAAGATTACTTTAAAGTGAGAGGAATGCTTTCTGGAAAACATATAAGCAAGCTCTGTGCCTAGAAGTAAAGTTATTTCCTGGAATAAAATTTCCATTAATCAGGTATCTGTTTCCCCAAGCTGAGCTGCAAGCAAATGGAAATACATTCATCTTTCTTTCTAGGCTAAGCTGACGATCGAAGTTGTGGATTATTCAGACACTTGGCTTCTGGTAATCTCCCCATGTGGCTGGATTTTTCACAACACATCAGTAGCCCCATTAGTGCTAAAACATCACCCTCAGCAACTGCCACCCAGATCGCAATAATCAAGAGTGTTTCTGTGAAAACAGGTCTGCAATTAACCGCTTACCTCCAAGTTTCAGGGCTTGAGAAGTGAACCAGGCTATGGAGGCAGGTCTGTCCCATCTCAAGTCCTTCAAAATTAACTTCCAGGACAGAACTTAACTTTCAGTTTAGTACTTGGATACTTGGGAGGAAAACAGGCCTATGTTCAAGTCTTGGGCCTCTCATAATACTGGCTTGAGGTCATTTTGAGGTTGTTTAACCATTCTGGCCTCAGCTTCACCATCTGCAAGGTGAGGACAACAAGGTTGTTGTGAGCATTAAAGAGATCACATGTAGGCTCAGTGCCCATAGCTCAGTGGTTAAGGGCGCCGGCCACATACACTGGGGCTGGCAGGTTCGAATGCAGCCCATAGCCAGGCATCGTGGTGGGCTCCTGTAGTCCCAGCTACTTGGGAGGCTGAGGCAAGAGAATTGCTTAAGCCCAAGAGTTTGAAGTTGCTGTGAGCTGTGATGCCACAGCACTCTACCAAGAGTGACATAGTGAGATTCTGTCTCAAGAAAAAAGAGATCGGCTCTGCGCCTGTGGCTCAGTGGGCTAAGGCGCCAGCCACGTACATCTGAGCTGGTGGGATCGAATCCAGCCCTGGCCCACCAAACAACAATGACGGCTACAACCAAAAAATGGCCGGGCATTGTGGTGGGCGCCTGTAGTCCCAGCTACTTGGGAGGCGGAGACAGGAGACTTGCTTGAGCCCAGGAATTGGAGGTTGCTGTGAGCTGTGATGCCATAGCACTCTATCCAGGGTGACAGCTTGAGGCTCTGTCTAAAAAAAAAAAAAAGCACATCATTGGCATAAAAATAGACATATATCTATGGAATAGAATAGAGAACCTAGAAGTGAAACTAGCTTCATATCGCCATCTGATCTTCAAAAAGTATACAAACAAAAGTATACCCTGGGAAAAATAATCCCTACTTAATAAATGGTGCTAGGAGAACTGGCCAGCCACATGTAAAAGACTGAAACTGGACCTGCACCTTTCACCACTTACAAAAATTAACTCACCCTGGATAAAAGATTTAAATTTAAGACACAAAATTATAAAAACTCTAGAATAAAATGTGGTAAAAACTCTTAAGGATATCAGCCTTGGAAAGATTTTATGAAGAAGACCCCATTGGCAATTGTAGCAACAATAAAAATAAATAAATGGGACATTATCAAGCTAAAAAGCTTCTGCACACCTCAGGGTATATATCAACTAAAGCAAACAGACATCCTTCAGAGTGGGAGAAGGTATTTGCATGCTACTCATCTGACAAAGGGATTATAACTAGAATCTATAGAGAGCTCAGACTAATCAACAAGAAAAGAACAAACAAGAGCCATTTATAAGTGGGCAAGAGATATGAACAGAATATTCTCTAAAGAAGACAGATGATTGGCCAACAAACACATTTTTAAAATGCTCATTGTCCCTAATCATCAGAGAAAGGCAAATCAAAACCACTCTGAGATATCACCTAACCCCAGTGAGAATAGCCCACATCACAAAGTCCCAACGATACAGATGCTGGTGTGGGTTCAGAGAAAAGGGAACACTTTTACACTGCTGGTGAGATTGCAAACTAATACAGCCTTTTTGGAAAGAAGTATGGAGAATCCCCAAAGAACTAAAAGTAGACCCTCCATTTGATCATGCAATCCCAGAAGAATAAAAAATGAATTTATCATAGGGACATTTGCACTTGAATGTTTGTTGCAGCTCAATTCACAATCACAAAGATGTGGAAACAACCCATGTACCCATCAACTCATGGAAGGATTAATACACTGTGGTATATGTATACCATGGAATACCATTCAGCCATAAAAAGAGATACGTTGTCTCTTTTGTATTTACCTGGATAGAGCTGAAGAACATTCCCCTTAGTAAAGTACATCAAGAATGGAAAAGCAAGCATCCCATGTACTCAATTATAGTTTGAAACTAGTAGATGAACAGTGACAGGCTTTTAAGGGAGGAAATACAATTAAATTGAAGACGGGGAGGGAGAGAGGAAGGAAGAGAGGGGGTGTGGTAAGCTCTCATCTAACAGGTACAATGTAGGGTTATATGGCACACCTCCTGAATGAAGGACTCGGTGGTAACTGGACTTTACCTTACAAGTGGACACAATGCAACAATGTAACCTAATTGTAGATGCCCTCATAAAAGTAAAAGAAACACAAAAGGTAATTATCCAACTATGAAGAAAATAAGGAGTTTGACAAGGAGGTTCATATCTCTTGCAGCTACGTTCATCCCATTGGTAACAGTCTAATCACGTGACCATATATGGCTGCAGGGAAACCCGGGGAATGTACTGTTTGCTTAGTGGCCGTGTGCCCAGCTAACAATTCTTTTACTTTGGAAGAAAGGGAGGATGGACATAAGCTAACAATGAATAGTCCTAAGCGAAATAAAGTAACAATGAACAGTCCTAAGCAAAACGCTATGTCATCACTAATGTCACCATGATGCATGAAAAGAAAACAGTATCTTTAAATTTTTTTCATGTCTTTGAGTTTTTAGGATGAAAGCATCAATCTTCTTGCCTTCTTAACATAAACACCTCCCAGGCAGCATTTCTGATCATTAATACCCCTAGACAGCATTTACAGCCACTGAGACAGTGCTTACATTCAGCAGATCTGTCCCAGTGAATCTGTTCCACTTAAATTCTTGAAATCCCTTCATACTGCTTGGTAAGTAGCTAGTGCTCCAAGATTCCCACTTAACCCCCTGGCTGACCCATCCCCTTGTACTCTGCTGTTTACTTCTTATGATCTGGCAATGAAAGAGTTAAAGCCAGGCTTAAGAAGAAGCTTCAGGAGATCGCTCCAGGATTAAGCCGCTGTCCATGCTAATTGGTTACTGCAGTGCAAAACAGGTGCTAACTTGCATTTTGACTATCACCCCCTCCCCCCACACACCCTAAAGATGAAGGGGTGTTTCAGCAGAAGTTAACTCGGGATTTTCAGTTGCTTGATCATGCATTCCTGAGACTTGGTATGAGCAAACATCCTATTAACCCGGTCATGGCTGACACTGTCTCTTGGTCTCTCTATCCCTAAAATGTGAGAGTTTCCTTTGGTAATGATGTCAGAAAGCTGGCCAGGGAAGGAAACAGTGATATCATTAGCCAGCGATAAAGATATATCAGTAAGGAATTTCATTCTGACCCTAGATAAAGAGAGGTTTAAGAGAGATGATTGCATAAAGGGAATAGGAGGAACCATTAAATGAGATTTGAAAAGATAGGGCCTGGACTAGGGCTGGCAAGAAAGAAGCAGCACACCTTCCAGAAGAAGAAATAATGGAGTCTCTCGGGGGCGATACTGGCATCTTGAGAGACAGGATTCGAAATGAGCGTATTTCCCTCATCCAGGCAGAGAGAAGCCTCCGGATTGGCTTTTTCTGTTATTTCCCAGAGGAAGACCAAACAGGCAGTATGTGTGGAGATTCAAAATAATATCATAAAGCTAATCATGCCCCAATGTGCACTTTGCCCCGTCCATATTCAGTCCCAGTCCCAGGGAGATACAAGAAAACTAGGCTCAGGCAAGTGCCTTCCCCTCTCTGAGCCGACACGATTTTCATTTGTAAACAAACGTAATTCTACCTGTCTTTCAAAGTTGTTGTGAGGTTTAAAATGAGAAAACACACCTATGTATCCTGTGGCCCTGGTAAGTGATAGGTCCTCAGAAATTGTCAATTCCCTCTCCATCGGTTTCTAGACATTTCTAGGTCACTTCCCCCCCCCCCCCCCGCTCAAATCTAAGCTCGGCCCAGACCTCCTACGTGGTTTCTCATTCTCAGTATTTCTAAAAGGCAGCATTAACATTCGCTAAGCATCCACATGGTGGGGGGTGGGGACTGGGGGAGTGGAGAGAGGGAAGGAAGGGGAGGGGTGGGGGGTCACAGTGTGTGACACACCTCTGGGGGGCAGGGCACGATTATCAGAGGGACTTTACCTAACAAAAGCAAGCAATGTAACCTGGTTCTTTGTGCCCTCTTCCCCACGGCCTTTCGAACCTTGTGAAGTCTCTGCCTCACCACGATCCTCCATCCTAGACCATCTTTTCCCTTAGCCACGAAGAAAACACACGCGGCCACGTTTATCTGTATCTGCTCCGTTATCTCTTTCCACCCTGATGGGACAGGAGAGGAATCCTCCCTCCTGCTCACACTTAATCATCTCGCGGGTGCATGGATCTTATCTCCTTCGGACACTGAGAACCATATTCCGTCTCTCCTCCTTTCTCTCTTTTGTGATCTCAGCCACTCCTTCTCTGCAAGCGTTTCCTTATCAGCATTTTCAACATGTTCAAATGTTGACTGTGTTCTTAAGCAACTTTACAGTTGGCATTTTGTTCCACTGCAGAGCCTCCCTTTCCTTTCCTTTGCAGACAAACCTCCCGAAAGAAGCGGCTAATTCATTTCTCAGCCGTTTTACCTCTGCTCCCCACACTCTATTTTCTGAAGTCACCGGTGGCCCCCTTGTGTTACATACAAAGGGTAATTTTATTGTATTTTCATTTATTTAGTCATTCATTCTCTGCCTCGTGATTAAGAAAAGGGATAGAAAGCAGGTACTATCATGATCTTCACTTTGTGAATGAGGAAATTGAGGCTTACCAAGGTTAAGAAATTTACCTAGGGTCAGCTAGCAAGTGGAGAGGCAGGGTTTGAACGTAGGTCTATTTCCTGGTTTTTCTACACTTCATAGATGGCCAGTTCTTAGCCTTCTTTGCTTGTTCCTCTTTATCACTGGATTGTCCTCGACCGTAATTCTCAGATCTCAGGTCGCTCTGTACTCACTCCCTTAGCGATCTTATCCAATCTCATGACTTTAAATATTGCAGAGATATCTCTTAACACAGCAACAGATCGCCAAAAATAAATGCCATTAATCTTGCTGAGGACTTCCAAGTTCGTGTCTCCGACTTTAACCTCTTCTTTGAACTTTAAGACTCATATATCCAATTGCTTACTAGATGGCTAAGAAACATCTGTTAGGTCTAATCCACACTCTTTATTTTGGCAACAGCTTTACTGAGATATAATTCACAGATTACATAATTCACCCATTTATGATATATGATTCAATAGTTTTTAGTATATTCAGGGAGATGTACCACAAGCTTTGATGTCCATATCACCACCCCTAAACTCCTACCTCCATTCTCATTTTGCCAAGTGCTTTTAAGCCCCCCAATATAGGAATCATCGTTGGTTTCTCTCTTTACCTACTACTCTTCATCTGATCCTTTATCAAGGTCTGACAGCTTTCTCTTTGAAACATACAAAACATCTGATTACCTCCTTCCACTTCTACCACTCTCATCTTAGTCACGCCACCACTGCTTCCTGCCAAGTTTACCACAGTAGCCTCCCAACTGGTCTTCCTAGAAGGGGAATCCTTTCTAACTGGTCATCCACTCAGTCAATTCTCCACAAAGCAGAATGATGATTTAAAAACAAAAATCTTGGGCGGTGCTTGTGGCTCATGGAGTAGGGCGCTGGCCCCATATACCGAAGGTGGTGGGTTCAAACCCAGCCTCAGCTGAACTGCAAAAAACAGAAAAATAGCTGGGTGTTGTGGCGGGCACCTGTGGTCCCAGCTACTTGGGAGGCTGAGGCAAGAGAATCACTTGAGCCCAAGAGTTGGAGGTTGCTGTGAGCTGTGATGCCACAGCACTCTATCAAGGGCAACATAGTGAGACTTTGTCCCAAAAGTAAATAAATAAATAAAAACATAGATCTTGTTGCTTTCCTGTTCAAAACCTTTCAATGACTTCCCATCACAGAATAGAATCCATGCTGCTTACTACAGCCTACCAGGCCGTAGTTTCTAACTATCACCCACCACTTTTTTTTTTTTTTTTGGCAGTTTTTGGCCGGGGCTGGGTTTGAACCCATCACTTCTGGCATATAGGGCCGGCGCCCTACTTGGTTGAGCCATAGGCACCGCCTATCTCCTACCACTTGACCTCACCATGACTCACTCTGTTCTGTGAACATTGATCTTCTTTCTTTTCTTCCAAACCACCAAATTCATTCCTGCCTCAGGATCTTTTCACTAACTACTCCATCCCTCTGGAATTCTCTTTTCTCAAACTTTCTCATGGTTTGCTTCCTTCCTTAATCAGGCCTCTGCTCAAAATGTCACCTCCTCAGAAAGGCTATCCACGACCATGTTATCTAAAATGAGCTTGCTGGTGGAGGGAGAGTTATTGGTGGGACCACACCTGGGGTGTGTCTCACAAGGGTACATGTGAAATTTACTAGGTATAGAATACAAATGTCTTAACATAATAACTAAGAAAATGCCGTGATGGCTATGTTAACCAGTTGGAGGAAAACATTTCAAATGGTATATAAGGCTCGCCACCTGTGGCTCAGCGGGCTGAGGCGCCAGCCATGTAAACCTGAGCTGGCAGGTTCGAATCCAGCCTGGGCCCGCCAACCAACAATGACGGCTGCAACCCAAAACAAACAAACAAAAATTTGTTAAAAAAAAAAATTGTCAAATAGTATATAAGACCAGCACATTGTCCCCATGATTGCATTAACCTACACAGCTATGATTTAATAAATAAATAAAATGAGAGTGCTCATCTCCTCCAAACAAAAGGTCCCTTTCTATGGCTTTAACCTAATTTATGTTTTCTTTGTAGCACATATCCCTAACATTATAGTCTGTGTTTAATTGTCTATGTATTTGTTGTTTGTTTCTCCTATAGTGGCAGCTAGGGAAATGCTCTTCTCAGACATTCTTCCAGAGACCATCATGCAGGGAACATGGAAACCTGCTAGCCTCTTAGGGCTTGTTTATTCGTCCATAAAGTGGGACAATCTAGCTCCTGTCCAGATCACTTCATTATGGTGAGGACAAATCCAAATTATGCATTTTAAAACCCACATGCAATTTTTTTTGTTAATTTTATAAAATATTATAGAAGGATAAGGTTGTTTCTTAAAGGTCGGTTATAGCCTGAATATGCAGATCCATTCTTCGGACTGTTTTTTAAAATCTCAAATCAACCTTTTATATAATGACGCCTTCTGCTGGTCTCTTGTAGCTCTACTTCAGACTAAACAGAAGACTTGGTCTGTATCATTCTATCCAAGACTATTAGAGTAGGCATGATAAGAGAGAGCAAAGCCTTCATATGAAAGCTATAAATCACACTATAGTACATCTTAGCAGGGTACTGGTGAAACTTATTAAATGTAGAATATCAATGTCTTCATATAGTGATTAAGAAAATGCCATGAAGGCTACCTCTAACAGTACGATCAAAATATTTCTGATTGTATATGAAGTAAGCACATTGTGCCCCATGATTGCACCAATGCACAAATTATGATTTAATAAAATTATTTAAAAAAGAGAGAGAGAGAGAGCAAAGCTCAGACATCATGGTGAAGTACCCAGTATCCATCAAATGAGGACAAGAAATCAGGTTTCTTAACTCCCAGTTCAGGGCTTTATAATCAGAATGACAAAGAAGAAGTATAAAAATACTATTCAGTTTGAATTAAATGTCCCAATAGACTTTATTATTTTGCCCCATCACTTGCTCTCCCTACCAAATTAATTATACTCTTTAAAAGAGCTATCAGGGGCATCTACCGAGTGACCCAAGTCAGTTTTAACTCTGTTCTCTCCTTTATCCACTGAGTATATTTCACATAGTTTCACAAATTCTACCTTGAAGTGCCCTGATTTAACCCTTTATCATTTTTAGTTAGATTTTATTTTTATTATTAGTTAGTTTTATTATTTTTTTGAGTCTCTGTTATTCTGGATAGAGTGCAGTGACGTCATAGCTCACAACAACCTCACACTCTTGGGTTCATTGCGATCCTCTTGCCTCAGCCTCCTTGGTAGCTGGGACTACGGGTGCCCACCACAACGACCGGCTAGTTTTTCTATTTTTAGTAGAGAGGGGGTTTCGCTCTTGCTCAGGCTGATCTCAAATTCCTTTTTTTTTTTTTTTTTTTTGCAGTTTTTGGTCAGAGCTGGGTTTGAACCCGCCACCTCTAGCATATGGGGTCGGCACCCTACTCCTTTGAGCCACAGGTGCTGCCCTGATCTCAAATTCCTAAGCTCAAGCACTTGCCAGCTACTCTGAAGGCTGAGGCAAGAGGATCACTTGAGCCCAAATCTACCTTTTATACAATGATGCCCTCTGCTGTTCTCTGTTTTTTTGTTTTTGTTTTTGTTTGAGACAGAGTCTCAAGCTGTTGCCCTGGGTAGAGTGCTGTCACAGCTCACAGCAACTTCCAACTTCTGGGCTTAAGTGATCCTCTTGCCTCAGCCTCCCAAGTAGCTGGGACTACAGGTGCCCGCCACAATGCCTGGCTGACTTTTGGTTGTAGTTGTCATTGTTGGTTGGTGGGCCCGGGCTGGATTTGAACCCTCCGGCTCTAGTGTATGTGGCTGGTGCCTTAGCTGCTTGAGCTACAGGCGCCGAGCCTCTGTTTTTTCTTTTCTTTCAAGAATATATGTTTTTATCTCTTGGGTGTATACTTAGGAGTAGAATCTCTGGATCATATGGCAACTCTACATTTGTTTTGTGTTAAGAACTGACAAAAAAAAAAAAAGAACTGACAAACTACTGGGTGTCCAAAAGTCTCCCTGAAAGTCGCCATACATGGGGGAAATGGAAAATTGCGGGTAAATGGACCTTTATATACAAAACATTCATTATAAAACTTTACAAAATATTCTCTACATATTGGCCACCTTTTGTAAAATTTTGTAATGAATATTTTGTAAATAAATGTCCATTTAGCTACAATTTCCCATTTTCCTCATGTGTGGTGACTTAGGGGCAAACTTTGGGACAGCCTGTATTTTTTAAAAAGACTGAATCACTTTACATTTCCACCAGCAATTAGGAAGGTTTAAATTTCTCCACCTCCTTGTCAATACTTGTCATTTTATGTTTTTATTTGTTTGTTTGTTTGATTGAAGCCATCCTGGTGGTATGAAGTGGTACCTCATATCTCCTGTGTGTGTGTGTGTCTTGAGACAGAATCTCACTCTGTTGCTCTGAGTAGAGTGCGTGGTTTCATAGCTCACAGGAACCTTAAACACTCGGGCTTGAGCAATCCTCTTTCCTCAGCCTTCCCAGTACCTGGAACTACAGCTGCCCATCACAAGGCCCCACTAGGTTTTTTTTTTTTCCATTTTAGTAGAGATGGAGGGAGGGTGTTTCATTTTTGCTCAGGCTGGTCTTGAACTCCTGAGTTCAAGCAATACATCGGCCTCAGCCTCCCACAGTGCTAGGATTACAGGCATGAGTTACCATGCCAGCCCTCATTGTGTTTTTTTTTTTTTTTTGAGACAGAGCCTCAATCTGTCACCCTGGATAGAGTGCCGCAACATCACAGCTCACAGCAACCTCCAATTCCTGGGCTCAAGTGAGTCTCTTGCCTCCGCCTCCCAAGTAGCTGGGACTACAGGTGCCCGGCACAATGCCCGGTCATTTTTTGGTTGTAGCCATCATTGTTGTTTGGCGGACCCGGGCTGGATTTGAACCCGCCAGCTCAGGTGTACGTGGCTGGTGCCTTAGCCCGTTGAGCCACAGGCGATGAGCCCCTCATTGTGGTTTTGATTTGCATTTCCATCATTCTATGTTATGTCTCTATAGATTACTTTAATATTTCAAAAAAATGGAATCATACAATATATGACTTTTTACATCTGGTTTTTTTGACTTACTATAATGTTTTCAAGTTCTTCCACATTGAGGCATGTATTTGCACTTCATTCCTTTAGATGGCTGAATAAATAGGGACATTCGAGCCATCTAATTTTGTCCTTTTTCACAATTGTTTTGGATATTTGGAGTTCCTTACAATTCCTTATTAATTTTAGAATTTGGTTTTCATTCCTATAAAAGGCCATTGGAGTTTTGATAGGGATTGCTTTGAATCTGCAGATTGCTTTGAGTAGTGTTGGCACCTTACGGATACACTTAAGTCTTCCAATCCTTGAAAACAGGATGTTTTTCCATTTGATTAGCTCTTCTTCAATTGATTCCAGCCATGCTGTAGAGTTTTCAGTGTATAAATCTTCTATCTCCTTGGTTATATTTATTCCTATTCTTTTTGACGATATTATAAATGAAATTGTTTTCTTTTTTTTTTTTTTACCATTTTTAATTTTTTAATTTTTTTTATTGAATCATACCTGTGTACATCAGTTCAATCATGGGGTACAGTGTGCGGGCTTCACATGCAATCTGAGATATTTTTATCAACCTGATTGACATACCATTCATGATATTTTCTCGTTTACTATATGAAAACATTTTTGATCCGTATTTACAAGTTTTCTCCTGACCCTTCGTATATGTACCACACATGTGATCTCACCCTTTGTCCCATCTCCCCCCCACCCTCTCCCTCCCCTTCCCTCCCTCTCCCCTTTCCCATATGAAATTGTTTTCTTAACTTCCTTTACAGTTTTTTTTTTTTTTCGTTGTTGTTGTTACTGGTGTATGAAAACACAATTG
>CAUYON010028977.1:0-97279 GCA_963573935.1 Arctocebus calabarensis | reverse complement strand
CTCCCCTACCCTCCCTTGCCCTTTTCCCCATACTCTTGTGGAATAACTACTATGAAAGCTATAGATTAGCTTCGTAGTAGGGCTGAGTACATTGGATACTTTTTCTTCCATTCCTGAGATACTTTGCTAAGAAGAATGTGTTCCAGCTCCATCCATGTGGAAGTTAACTTTTCACTTCACTTGAAGAGAAGCCCAGGAGTCCACTCGCTGGGCCCTGTGGTTAGGGCATGCCTAACTTTATGGAAGAAACCGCCAAGCTCCTTTTCAGAGTTGCTCAACTACTTTTGCATTCAGACCAGCAGCCTCTGCACAGCTCGTTGTTGGGGTTTTTATTTTGTTTTGTCTCTTTTTGTTGTTGTTTGTTTCATAGCAGTTCTAGTAGATGTTGGTGGCATCTCATTGTCATTTTAATCGACATTTTGCTGTGGAGTAAGGTGCCAGTGGCCTTCACACAGCTCTAACTTTTCTACGTATCTTCTTTGGAGAGACGTCTCTTCAAATCTTGTGCCCGATTTTTGAGGAGGGGAGGAGATTGTTTTCTTGCTAAGTTTTAGGAGTTCCTCATGTATTCTGGGTACACATCTTTATTCAATAGTTTTTTTTTTTTTTTGTAGAGACAGAGTCTCACTTTATCGCCCTCGGTAGAGTGCTGTGGCATCACAGCTCACAGCAACCTCCAACTCCTGGGCATAGGCGATTCTCTTGCCTCAGCCTCCCGAGTAGCTGGGACTACAGGCGCCCGCCATAATGCCCGGCTATTTTTTGGTTGCAGTTTGGCCGGGGCTGGGTTCGAATCTGTCACCCTCAGTATATGGGGCCAGCGCCCTACTCACTGAGCCACAGGCGCTGCCCTGCTGTAGTTTTCTTCAGTCTCATTCTTCCTGCGTTTTGTTATTCTGGCAGCACTGTTTAAATAGCAGAACTTCTTTATTTTGATGAAATACAATTTATCAATTTATTTTAATAGATTTTTTTTTTGTAGGAAAGGTCTTTATTAGCAGGGAAGCTGCAGAGCAGTATTAAGGGGAAGGAGAGAGAGAAACGGGGGCAGAGAGGAGAAAGAGAGAAGGGAGAGAAGGGAGGGAGAGAGAGAGAGAGAGACACGAGACACATGGGGGAAGGAAGAGAAAAGAGCTATTTTAATAGATTTTGATGTTGTATCTAAGAAATCTTTCTTCCAAAAGTTTTATGGTTTTTACAGTTTAACATTTAAGACCCCGAATCTGTTTATAGTCAAGTTTTGCCTAGCGTGTGAGGCATGAGATGACATTTGTTTATTGGGTGGGGTGCTGGCGTGCTGGGTGCCTTAGTTATAAATGCATGGACGATGTATGTTCAGGGTAGTATGTTCCAAGTGAGTTTCAGATTTCATGCTCTTGAAGAATAAGGGAAACCATTGCTTTGCAGTGGGTGTAATATCGTCTGGTGCTTCTTTCCAATTTGATTGAATTTTAATACAATCCCTTATAGTAACTGGCATGAATGTTATTCCTTCCATTTCATTAAGAGAGGTAGAGCCCAGCCTGGTACAAGGAATTACTTAGAGATACAGGAGTGCCAGATCCAGGGTCAGAACACTTAAAATCCAAGAACTTTTCCCAACAGGATGTAGCCTAAGGGACCGAGTCGCTGGCTTCCCCCAGTTGAATTTAATTCTAGCTTAATTTAGTATTAGCTGTGTGAGCAGGGACAGTGTAATTAATGTTTGCATTGTCAGTTTCCTTTCCTTCCAACACAGCTAACTTCCTGTGGGTGGGCTGCTTAAATGAGAGAGAAAATATATAGGATTTTATCACTGACCCAATATGATTACCATCACACTATTTCTGAGGGTGTTGGTTTTGTAGAACACATAGAGTGTGAATACAGGAGATCCCATGACTGAAGAACAAAATAATTAAAGGATGCACAGATACACATTTTTGAAATGGAACAAAGGCAATCCACTCTAGTGAATATGGAAGAGCTGAAGTGAATTGAGTGGAAGAGGATTCTTCTGGGGGACAGACGGGTCTTCATTTTGGTGTAACTCTCATATCACTTCTTACAGCTCAGGTGGTCAGTAGGTGATAAGTACTGGCTTGCGTTGATAATAGTTTTATTATTATGTGTCAAGATAATCAGGTTAGAAACTGCAATTCTTTGTGGATTTCTTTGTTCTCTTTTCATCGTGTTTGTCCATCAACTCTCATCTGGCAGTGATTTTTCTCTTCTCTGTGTTCTGTAGTTCTTCATAGGAATTATGAATTTGAATTAAACCTTTGGCAACCAGGGTTTGACTCAACCTTCCTTTTTCTTGGTTTGCAGGGGGCAGCACTGAAATACTTGCCAACGATCGTCAACGATGTAAAGCTGGTGTTTGATCCCAAGGAGCTCAGGTAATGAAGCCCCTGAGGTCAGTGCTTGCCAGGTGCCACGCACGACCTGCTTCTGAGTGCATTTAGTTCACAGGACGCTCGGGGTTCTGTCTCGTGTCAGCGCCCTGGATCATTCTGGAACGTGTGCTGCTGGTGGTTTCTGTGACTCCTGGCTAATTATGACTTTATACAGAAAAGGCATCATATTGTCACCATATTGTTTTTTTAAAAGACTATATATAGTCTGATGGGTATATAATAAATACATGGCATTTTGTGTACTTTAGTGTATGAAGTTCAATAGGTGGTTGTTTTTTTATTTGTTTTCAACACCTAAAAACATAACATTAGTGCTATAATATTTGTGTGTCACTTTCCCTTTCTGTGACAGGGACAGCTTCTCTTTGTGTGCTTTTTGTGTGAGGGACTGTGAGCCTCAGGCAGAAGATTCAGAAGTTGTCATCAGGAAAATACTTAAAAAACAAAACAAAAAAATAAACTGTAAGGAAAGCTGGTCCCTGGCTTTCAGAGCGAGGGCAGGGGTGGAGACCCCCTCTCAGTGTCGGAGCCCACTCTTTGTTTGCCTGATCTGCAGATTCTCTGCCTCACAACGCCTGTGTGGTCCTGATCTGCTTTTTGTTTTGGTTTTAATATGACACAATAAACTGCCTTTGGGTGGTGGCGTGATGTTTACCAGCCACTGCAGCTCTCCTAAATATTACTAAAGGGCCATCTGTCCCCTGGGTGGTTAAGCTGAATAACAAGTGACCATCCTTCCTGTATTTTTATGTCTACCGTAGGTCATTCCTGCCCTGCAGTTGAAGGGCAAGGGGTTCTTGGGGAGGCTCTGTGCTGCACGAGTTGTTGTGTCCAGGATGCACCCTAGGATTTAGTGTGCTGAAGGGATACATTTATTTTCTGCTCCTGGGGTGCTGACAATGCTGGTTATGGCTTAGTGGGCCCTAAATGTGAGTGGGAGAGAGATGAGTTCATGGACAGTGTGACTGCCCCCCTCTCTGTAGAGCCTTCTTCTTGGAGCACACATCTCCAAGAGTGGCCCCCAGACCTTCTGAATAGGACATGGCGCAGTCCTTTGGTTTCATCGAACCCTCCAGGTATTTCCAATGCACTCTGATATCTGAGCAGCTCGTGTCTGGGGACAGTGTCCTCCCCGTGCGAAGGCAGCAGCCCTTGCCCCTTGTAGTCGAGTTGCTGTTGCTCACGGGGTGCTTGGAGGCAGGAAGACCTGCTTCTCCAGCCAGTCCAGGGTGCTCTCAGTCTCTCTGATGGATGTGCGGACATGTGTCCCTGTTCAATGCCTTTTATAGGGACATAAAATTTATTGAAAATCGCATTAAGTATTTTTTGCTATTTAGAAAATTGATTCATGTTTTACTAAAACAGAAGAGATGACAGAAGAAAAAATGAAGTCTACCACCCTAACAACCAGATGGGTCTTCATCACTTCTACATACACTTCCACCACACCTAAAAAAGTCAGCTTTCTTTTCCTTGTGGTCTTGTCATGAGCTCATCTTCTGCTCTGTCATTTTTAATAACTTTCCTGCTGTTTCCCTTCTTTGCTGGCCCATCTTTAAGCAACAACAACAGATGAGACATCTATTATGTGCTTTCTCCATACAAAACCTGCGTTGCACAGAGCACTTGTGTTGGTGCATTAATCTTTATAACAATGGCATGACCCAGGTTCTATTGGTAGCCTGATTTTTCCCTAAATAAATTGTCCATGATAACCCAGCTGGTGAGTAGCAGTTGTTCAAGGCCAAACTGGGCTTTTTGGTTGCACAGAACAGACTTTTGTTCTAAGCATTCTGCTACCTGGTGTTGAGTTTTGTCTCGTTTGTGTTTACTATAAAATTTGCAACTTAATGGGAGCATCTGCCCTTATTTCACATCATTAGAATAAACAAAGAAGAGGAATTACTTGGTTTTACATTTTCTTAATAGATGTTAAGTGGATATTGTCCAGTTGTCATCCAGAAACTCAAACCAGCATTCTAAGGCAGTATATCATTGTCTATTTTCCTAAACTTTGCCTGAACCTGGTTGAAATGACTGGTGAATGGCATCTCCTCATTTTAATTTGCTTTTCTCTAGTTACTAACAAGATCTCTCTTCTAATATCCTGTGTAGTGGCCACTTGTAAAAGTAAATTTTCTACACAGCTTTATTGGGTTATTATTGCATGCCATAAAGTCACCTGTTACAGAGTGTTCAAATTGATGACTTTTATAGAGTTGTGCAATCTTCATAAGAGTCCAATTTTAGAGCACTTTTATTATCCCATTGAGATTTCTTGTACCCATTTCCAGGCATTGTCTGTTCTTGCCCCAAGCCCTAGGCAATCACTAATCTGTTTCCTGGGTCTATAGATTTGTCCTTTCTGGGCGTTTCCTATAATTGGGATTGTAAAATAGGTGGTGTTTTATGATCAGCTTCTTTCACGTAGCATAGTATTTCTAAGGTTTATCCTTGTAATAAGTACCAACACGTTCTTATTTGTTCTGGATGAATTGCATGGATATACTGCTCTTTATCTTTTTATCAGTTAGTTAATGGGTATTTGGATTATGTTGACTTTTTGAGGAGGATGAATACAGTCACTCTGATTCACTTACAAGATTTTATGCAGCTCTATGCATTATTTTCATTTTTCCTGGGCACATATTATCCCCAGGAGTGGAATTTCTGGCCTATATGGTGACTGTGTTTAACGTTTTATGGAAACACCACACCGTACTTTCCAAAGCAGCTGTGCCGTTTTACTTTCTCATCCCCACGGTATAAGGTGTCCAATGTCCTTGTATCCTTACCAACACTTGTTAATGTCTGTCTTTTGGGTCATATCTATCCTAGTGGTTGTGAAGTGCAAAATGACACATTAAAACATCATTTTTAAAAATGAGATGTTGGTCCACGTGAGGGGGCTTTGTCTGACATGCTGGTGGCATTTAATGACCTTATGTCCTGGTACCGTTCTGGGTCATTTTGCTGTGTGTCTCTAAATTATTTCACTTGTGTTTTTCCTCTTAGCAAAATGTTCACTGAATTCATCCTGAACGTCCCCACGGGTTTGCTCACCATTCAGAAGCTCTACTGCCTGATTGAAATCGTTCACAGCGACCTCTTCACACAGCATGGTGAGCAGAGCCCGAGAATCATTAAATGGCCGCATTGTATATTCTCTGTAGACCTTGGGTCCTTCCGAATTCCCTCCTCATTGCCAAAAGGAGCAGAGGTCACAATCAATTAAAACTGCTCCATTACAGACAGGAAGATTTAGCCCTTACAAGGGAAGGGTAATTGACATACACCATGAGTAATAGATCATTGAGAAATGAAGGCAGAAAGGTTGTGGCTTGTAATTTAGGTGTACACGGAAGCCCTGGGGTAATCAGCATATATTGTAGCCTTTAAAATGTGTGATTATCTATCCTGGGGAGGCAATCACTTGCTGCCATTGAGATGATTGCAAAGAGAAAAACTCAAGTTTTCTTTAAATTGAGAAGTAATAGTTCTGTCTCATTCTGAACTTCACATCCTTTGACAGAGTTTCTTCAAACGTGGCTCGAAGTAGTAAGAATTTTCACAATTTCTCAGCTCAGTCCTCATGAGAAACACCTTATATTCCCACAGGTTATCTCCCCGCCCTGTTTTATTAATCATTTTCTTTCTATTTGGACAGATTGAATTAATATTTTACACTTGTCAGGCAGTTTTATTGAAAGCTTAAAACCTCTGCATAATTCTGCAACCTTCCTCATTTATTTGAGGCAAATGTGAAGCCTGTTGATTGACACTCTGACGGAAGGCGCAGATTTATTCCATTCCACTTGTGTCCAGACTTTGGCCGTTCCATTCGTCTTTTGTCTTATTGTGTGGTGGTGTTTGCAGTTCCAAGGATGGAGCTGCGTAGGCTTGGGATGTGTGGATATCACCAGATGAAGGAAATCAACTGTGTGTCCGGCTGAGTTCTTTGTGCCTTCCAGGCTGCCAAACCCTGTGTTTTCCTGCCGAGTTTAACGTGCTTTCTTGATTTAACTTTGTGAAATGCAGTGGAGTGAACACTTGTTGCTAAAGCTTGTTATGTTGAGAGGAAATGTTAAGACTCCATTTGGGTAGGTATGTTTTTTTGGAGAAGAAATACCAAACCAAGAAGTGGGTAGCTTTCTGCAGATCTGTCTCTGAGTCTGAAGCCCATTTCCCATGTTCGTAAGAAAAAGTCAGTTTGTGCCATTGTTGGGGCCTCAAAGCCACGTGAGTCTCCACTGAGCCAATGACCCTGACCATCTGTGTTTCAGGCTCTCACTGCAGAGTGGGTGTTGAGTTGCCCACTCTACAGGTGTCTGGAAGCTTGGGGACACCAGAGGGCTTCAGAAAAGGCAGATGATAGAGGTGTGTTGGTGGGAACCCCGTTTCAGTGTTTCCTGCTACATTAACTAGACTTCATATCAGAGCAGATACAATTCCCTGAAAGTTTTACATCTGGGTGTCACTAGGTAGTTTGCTGATGTCTCTTCTTGCACTCATCTTGTGCCAAGACACACACAAACCTAAACATACCCCGTCACCACCACTGCCATCACCAGTATCTTCACCATGTTAACAGCTGTTAAGGAGTGTCATTTATCAGTAAATAACAATTCTCAATGAATTGTGCTAGAGTGTTGATATTCCGAAGACCTTCTTGAGGACATACGTACATATCTTTCAAAATTTCTATTACAGAACTTTGTTTTGTATGTCATTTACTTTTGAATAAGGGCTTAAGACATAAAAGGTTCTATTAAAAATATTTAACACAGACTTTTTTGTGGGGGAGAAGTTTTTATTCTGTCACCCAGGATAGAGAATACTGGCACCATCATAGCTCACCATGCAGCTTCACCTCCTGGGTTCAAGTGATCCTCCTGCCTCTGCCTCCCCGGTAGCTGGGAATATAGGTATATGACACCATACCTAGATAAAAACAAATTTTTTAAACAAAATTTTAAAAAATGATTTGGGGTTAGTATGAGGGGTCCATACAGTTAAGTTACATCATTTGAGTTCAGTTTAAAGCTGAAGTTGTAGTTGTGTTTTTCACCCAAGAAGGGTGCCATATTTCCCTACCTTGTACTTTATAGGTGGGAAGTTACCAAAAACCCTTACTCCTTCTTGAATTTAATTATATTTTTCTCTCATGTGGGTCTGTAGTTGTTGATCTACTAATTTTAGATTAAAGTTGAGTATGTGGGATGCATTCTTGAGATATTTTACTTAGGAGAATGTTCTCTAAATCCATCCAGATAAATACAAAAGATGCGATGTCTCCACCTTTTTTATGGCTGAGTAGTATTCCATGGTATACATACACCACAGTTTATGGGTCCATTCAAGGATTCATGGCACTTGGGTTGTTTCCACATATTTGCAGTTGTGAATTGAGCTGCTGCAAATATTTGAGGACATAAATGTCCTTATGGTAAAATGATTTTTTTTCTTCTGGATAGATACCTAATAATGGGATTGTGGGAATAAAGGGGAGGTCTACTTTTAGATTTTTGAAGGTTCTTCCAACTTCCTTTCACAAAGGTTCTAGTAGTTTGCAGTCCTACCAACAATGTGTAAGTATCTCTCTGCCCACACTAGTGTCTGCAGCTGTGAGACCTTGTGATGTGAGCCCTTCTCCCTGGTACTAGGTGCTATCTGAAAGTGGTTTTGATTTGCATTTCTCTGATGATTAGGGATAATGAGCATTTTTTCTTGTGTTTGTTGGCCACTTGTTTTTCAGTTAAAAGGTTCTATTCATGTCGCTTACCCATTAGTTGATGAGGTTATTTGCTCTTGTTTGTTGCTTTGCTTGAGTTCTCTGTATTTTCTGGTCACTAGACTTTTGTATGGTTTGTAACATGCAAATATCTTCTTCTATTCTGAAGGTCGTCTTTTGTTGGTTGTATCCTTCGTTCTACAAAAGGTTTTTAATCTGAACGGGTCCCATTTGGTTTTCTCTATGAAGTCTTTCCGAAGGTTGATAGATGTATGATATTTCTAGGAAAAATACTTTTCTGTTAAACTTGCTCATTTCTTTAGCTAGTTAGAAAGCTTGAAGGAAATTGACTGTTCATTTTTGGTGATTATGTTCACCCAGGTGTTTGTCATTGTGTTTCTTTTTGTCTCTACTATGCCCCATTTCTGTTTTTACTTACGGTCTGAACACCTTTTATCTTAGACTTTCTCAAGTCCTGTGTTGGAAGTATGCAGCATGTATGTAAATATTTACATGTAATATTTTGAAATAACCTATCTTTTTAAGCACAAAGTTAGAATTTTGACCTTAATAGTAAGTTGTACCTGACATAGTGAGATTGCGTGACATACATAAATCCAAAATTATGATGGGCTAAGGGAGCCCAAGTTAGCCTGAAGCTCCGTGTCTCACAGGCAGCTCCAGCACTGCCCCTCTGTAGAAGTAGTCTGAGCCATAATTGGCAATCCAAACGTGCTTCTGAACACTTCGTGACTGCCCAGAGCGTTTCAGAATGCTTTGGCCAATGTAAAAAGAGCCCCACTTATAGGCTTTGAGTCTTAAGATTCTTTCTGGATAAGGGTAACAAAGACGGTCTCAATTTTTTCTCATCCTCAAGCTCTCTGCTTTTTCAGAGCAGCCAGCAGCAGCCTTACACTTCCCAGTAGGGAAAGATTTATCAACAGAGATCTTCCGGTTGGTCTGTTCTTACAAAAGATGCCATTACTTTTGCAAAATACTCTGTGCCACCTTTGGTATAAATATTTAAAGTGAAACCATTTTTGGATGAGATATGATGGCCACAATTCTCATGCTTTCTTCCATTTCTTACTAATTTGTAGAAAATGTAGTTGTCGTCATCCTGTTTCCTGATCCTAATGGAATCTGTCAGATTAAGTCTCCGTGTGCCCAGATTTTTAGAACTCGATACAACTAGACGTATGTGCATGTGCTACTGAATGTGCCAGCCCCTGATAAACATGCTCTTAAGGATGTGGTCGGCATGAATTGCTGTGCAGGTGCTCTGGGGTCCTCCGTGGGGCTCCCAGCAGAAGTGAGGTTCCCAAATCCATGCCTCCCTGCATGTGTTACCTCACTCTCTAGAAGAGACACACAATTACTTTGCTCTAAAGCATTGCTTTTCATCTCTCCTTGACATCAGAGACATTTTGTAGCTTCAAGAGTCTCAATTCACTGGAAAGGACAAGATGATCAGTTTGTAAGAGGCTGGCAGTGCATTCTCACACTGGAATCACTTCTCTGCGGCACAGCCCTCCTGCTCTGGGTCCCTCCCAGCAGGCCAGTACAATGCCCTGGTCATTTCCAGGCCTGTTTTTCTCATTTCTCTCTCTTTGAGGTCATGAAAATTGAAGATGTACCTATCTGAGTTTCTTGGGCTACAACCTTTGCTTTTACTCAGAGGATTAGAAGATGCCCTTCCACATCCAGGGCACGATCCCACAGGGTAGATTTGCTTGACTCAGCCACCATTTCAAATGCTGATCTCTTCTGGAAGCATCCTCAGGAACACACAGGAAACAATGTTTAACCAGCTCTGTAGGCATCCAGTGGGGCAGTCATGGACAGCTTCCTGAGAGAGACACTTTGATCGGTGTGCATGAGATACTCCCGTGCACTTCACCTCCTGGCTCCTCAAGGCGTACATCCCAGCCCACGAAGATATTGCATGTCTCTACGTGTTTACTTGCTTATAATTTGTGGTGTTTCCTTAGAATATGAGATCCCTAAGTGGGACCTAGTTGCTATTTTTCTCTTGCTGGCACCTGAGCGTACACGGATGTTCCAGACCAGCTCTTTGTTTCCCAGGAGCAGGGAGCGTGACCAGCTGCACACCCACAGTTCACTGGGTCCAGGGAGATGAAGTTTTAGGTTCACATGGGCAAATTGGCAGGCTCTCCCGGTCTTGGCTCTTAAGAGATTCTTCTTGGAGGTTGGAGATGCCTGGAAGGAAGAGTAACATCAGGACCCTTGAAGACTTGGGGTTTGGAGGCTCATGTGTGGGCAATTTTATAGAATCAAGATTGTCTTCGTTTGCCTCTCATTTAATGATTCCTCAGTTTTCTACAAATACGATGGGGGAACATAGTTCCACTCTAACTCTGGATTTAATATCTCTTTATGTTATTATAAAATCATGGGGAATTTAAAGCATACAGAAGAATAAAGAGAAGAATGTAATGCACACCCACATACCCATCTCTGAACTTCACACATGACGGACTCCTGGCCAAACTTTTTCACCCACATGCCCATCCCCCAGGCATCCCAGCCATCGCACCACCCTATTGGGGCGATAAACGTGTGGTTGTAGCGCAGAGTGAATGACATTGTCCCTGGAAAGGCGGTGTGCAGAGGGGCTGCTCCCCGCACTGCGTTGCCTCCAGCCTGTTCCGTGCTGAGGGTGAAGGGCTCCGACTTGTTAGCATGCCGTGCACGAGAGACACTGAATGGGCCGTGATGGCTTCTAAGCGTTGTCTCGCGATGTGACTTGACTGCTTGAAAGCTTAAGTTAAATAGATTATGTGCTTCACAAAAAGATGACTCTTGCATATAATCTGTGGTGTGGAGTGAGCAGATTTTCAAAGCAAGATTCAAAGCGAGATACAAAGAGAAGGAAAGGTCAGAGCTTCCTAAGTTTGTGCATTTGTAGCTTTGTTCCCATGTGCTTATATTGTGGCTCACATATCCAACCAAAGCTGTATAATATGTGGCTTAAATCTATTACAGAAATGAAAAGTTTCCATTCTAATTAAATCAAACACTGGAACACCGAGGGTTAGGATTTATGTCCACAAAACTGTTTAACATTAATGTTATAGAAATTAGAATAAGGTGACTCAACCTGAGCTAGCATAACTTCTGAATTAGTAAACAGCGTTGGCCACACTTGCAGGAAGGTGGGCATCCCTGGGGACCAGGCGCTCCCACCCACTGGTCTCCTTTCATGGTTCTGAATCTGAGACCTTTGGGAACCTCATTCTGCCAAACACTGGATCCCCCCCCCCCCAATAGTTGACGGATTTTCTTTAGAGCCTACTGTGTACTCACGATTGTGTCCGACATTTGTTTGTTTTGGAGGAGAATGTAAGATTTGAAGAGTAACATGAGTGGAAGACTATCCCTTTCTGGTCTTGCCAGTAGTTTAATGCTCTAGACGAGTAGTTCTCCATCTTCCTAATGCCGCGGCCCTTTAATACAGTTCCTGTGGGTCACGAGAGATGGATTAGATGGATTCCTTTTTTGTAAGCCTTCTATTTTTTGGCACCCCTTTGTGGTTCTTTCCCTCTGTTCAGGTTTTTGTTGTTATTTTCCTGTGGTTGGAATATAGCAGTGAGCAAGGGTGGGAACCACGCCATTTCGACACTTGTGCCCTGGCCCTCCTGTGCAAGAAGGCTGCTTTCAGGCAGCGTTTACCAGCCCTTTCAAACTTCATTTGTGTTCCATTCTTTGAGCAATTCAGAGCTTCTTAAAAATGTAGGTCTAGAGAGCATAAATTATTTTTCTCATTCTTAGCTTCAAGGTCAATGATTCTTCTAGTTATCAAGCAGAGTAAAACTCTCTTTTTTAATGGTGGAAACATTAGTTAAAGCAGCCCTTTGAAATACAAAGGCAAAGTCCTAGTTAACTATTGGGACTACCTCTTAGGAAATTCCAAAGTCAGATTCCTACATGATTAGAGCTAAGGTAGAAAATTTGTATCTCTAAAAATGACTCTTTTAGTCAATTGCTGATGTTTTAAATCTTAGAAAAGAAATGCTGCAAATTCAATGTAGACCTGTATTATACATTCTTAATGCCTTGACACGTACACAAATCAGAATAAAATCTCTTGTGCATCACCACTGTGGAAAATAGAGATATATTTCTCTTCACTGAAAGGGTTCTTAAACCCAGAGTGTAGTAGTTTTGTTAACTAGATTGATGCTTTACAGCATTGGGGTTGAGGCCAATTTTTCCATTCTCTTAATATACTACTTGTACGGAGTCCGGGAACACTTTAATTAGATAGTTACACTGATGGCTTCTAATGAACGCTACCAGCTGTGAACCCTGAAGAGCGAGTCTTTTAAATAATGGTGGATCATAAACATTTTCTTTTTTGTATTTTTTGTCAGCCACAAAATAACTTTTCATCTTTGTCTGTAATACTGTACCCTTTTCATCCTTCGTTCTGTACATCATTTTATATCTTGCATTCTAGATGTTTTTTGAAAAGACCCTTTCTTAAAACAGTGCATATAGGCTTTTAAAAATGGCTTATTGAATCTAGGAAGGTGAGCTCCATTTCAGTTTTTAAATGATACTCATTTCAGTTCCTTCATAATTTATTGAACACCTACCTTGTGCTTAGGATTGCTAGTACGTTTGCTAAGTCAAAGAATCTTCAACTTAAAAAAAAGAAGTGGAGTTGGGAAAGAGTTATTACTACAATTTGCAGATAAGGACTGCCGAGTTAAGAAGCCCTAGTCTACAAGCAGAAGCCCAGGCAGGGAGCTGTCCACCACCGTGGTGCTGACGGAGGAGCCGGCTTGTTACAAATCCATCATGAACTGTTTCCCACCTGCTGCATGGGGAATGCGTTCTCGAACTTACCACGATGCCTCCTTGATGTGCTTCCGTCCACCTGGACAGTAGATTTCTTCTCACACAGTCTTTCCTGGCATTTTACTCAAGTCTTTCTAAATTTTTTTAATCACTTATAAACGAGACTCATTTGTGATTTTTTTCCTCCATTGGCTCTTATTTCCTTTCTTTTGCTCAACACACTATTTGTTCAGCAAACTTTTTGTTAATACAGTAGTAATGAAAATTTAACCTCTAGGTATCCAAACTACAGCATACAAATTACCTGTTCCCCACTCCCTTCTGCTGTGGCTCACTGTGAGCGGCACAGTGTTTGACCATCTTCCCTTCCTTTGATCTTCCCTGTGGTACCGGGCGTCTCCTTCTGATTGCTGAGATCCTTTTGCTTCCTCTGTCACCCCCTCCATTAAAATTCTATGGCACTGGGTACCTCAAGGCTGACTCACAGATTCCTGCATTTCTGATTATGTCTGCACTCGGCTCAGCAGTGCCGTGTATTGAGCAGAACACTTAAAAAGCAGCTTTTATGCCAGGGTGTGGTGGCTCACACTTGTAGTCCAAGCACTTTGGGAAGTCTCAGAGGATCACTTGAGGCCAGGAGTTCAAGACCAGCCTGGGAAACACAATGAAACTTGATCTCTAAAAAATAAAAATAAAAAATAACTAGTCTAGTGTGGTGGTTCATGTCTATAGTCCCAGCTAGTCAGTTGGCTGAGGCTGGGGGATCTCTTGTGCCCAGGAATTGGAGCCTACAGTGACCCGTGGTCACAGCACTACACTCCAGCCTGGGTGACAGCGCAAGACCCTGTCTCAAAAAAAAGAAAAAAAAAGGAACAAAAGAAAACCACAACAATTAAAAATAAGGTGCTGCTGGGCAGGTGGGAGAAGAAACACTGTGCATGGCCTTTCTGTTGACTCCCTTTTATGGACTTGGAAACTAACATTCCAAAAGGGAAACGTGACCTCCTAGTGTTAGTTTATTCTTCTGTCATTTTCAGGACTTGTGAGGTTAGAATGATTCCTGGAAAAATTATTTTGCATTTGATATATAAGTAGGTCTGAATCATATGTTTACATACACATGCATATTCATGGATCATTTACCCTGTGAAGCTCTAACTTAGGGATCAAATGTCTAATTCTGGCTCTGCTGGCGCTTAGCTGTGCAATCCTAATACTCCTTTGTTCAGGCTCCTGGGTCCTGTATCTGTAAAATCTGGAGATCGATGGGTAGATCCTTTGATCCCTTCCAATGCTGGTATTTGTTGCTTGAAGACTTGAATGGAGGGAGAAAACCACTTGAATGTTTTGAAATAAGTGGATAAGGATTCTTAGCTGCTTAGAAAATAAGATGATTATCTATAAAAGGTGAATAGCAAGCATCCCCCTCATTTATGTGACTCTTACTGTTTAATTCTTATTAAAGTGGCATTTTGGATCTCAGATCTGTGTAACATGCACAAGGTTATTAAATGTACTTTATGGATCATTTGTTTAATGTGACCGAACTAAAAATTAAGAAGCACATTACTCAGAGTTCATAAAAAAATGAATGTTTTCAATGGACAGATTCGTTCTTGTATTTGCATCTTACTTTAATGTAGAGCTCTAATGGGGTTAGAGATGGATATTCTGCTTGGAATTTATAAGCTGATGATGCCTGTTGAATACCTTTTATAAAGATTAATATTTTTTACTCTGTACCCATTACCGGACCATTAATCATCCTGGCTTCGGCCCTCACAGCTGAAGATGAACAGATGTCGAATTATGGCTTTTGGTAATCATTGTAGATCACACTGGGAAAGGGGCCCTGAACGGGTGGCTGGTTCCCACAGCCAAATCACACAGAGCCTGGCCTACCTGTCTGCTGAGGCTGCACTGCCTTTATTGCTGTGGACATGGCAGAGAAAACAGGACACCTGTGCCAGCTAATCCAGCTTCCGCGTAGGTCACTCCTGTGCCTGGAGTCAGCACTGCCAGGCACTGGGTGCTAGAGTCACATCTATGTGGTGAGGTGAGTGAGAGGACAGAGCTGTGGCCTGGACTCCGTGTGTAGGGATGAACCTCAGTTCATGAACGGGAGAAATGACACAAGCTCTTTAACATCTGCTTTCCAGCATGCTCTTAGATTGTGCTATCCAACAGAAATGGGATGTGAGCCATGTGTATAATTCAAAATTTGCTAGTTGCCAGATTATACAAAAGTACAAACCCATTGGTGAAGTTAATATTTATAATATATTTTGTCTAAAGTATCATTGCAGTGTGGATTTACTCTAAAAATTACTAATACAGGGCATTTTTTTTTTAACATGAAGTCTCTGAAATTTAGTGTGCATTTTACACTCCAGCACATCTCAGTTTGGATGCTAATTTTTCATCAGATGCTTGAGCTTTATTTTTTATATACTGCTGAAAAACTAGATTCACATACCAAAGTTTTTTCAAACACTTGTTTCTAATAAGTAAATCAAGTGTTGCTTTTTACATTTGACTTTATAGTAATCAAAATTAGCTAACATTAAGAGTTCTATTCCTGGTTTGTTTTTTTAAATTTTTAATTAATTAATTAATTAATTAATTAATTAATTAATTTAGGATAGAGTCTCACTTTGTCACCCTCAGTAGTGTGCCATGACATCACAGCTCACAGCAACCTCAAACTCTTGGGCTTATGTGATTCTCTTGCCTCAGCCTCCCAGGTAGCTGGACCACAACACCCAGCTATTTTTTGTTCCACTTGTCATTGTTGTTTAGAATGCCCAGGCTGGTTTGAACCCACCAACCTCGGTGTATGTGGCTGGTGCCATATCCACTGTGCTGCGGGCACCGAGCCCCTTTCCTTGTTAATCCATTCCTGGGTTGGTGGGCATTTAGTCTGTTTACACACTTTGGCGATTGTAAATTGATCTGCAATGAACAGTCTAGTGCAAATGTCCTTATGATAGAATGATTTTTTTTCTTCTGGGTAGATGTCTAGTAATGGGATTGCAGGATCAAATGGGAGGTCTAATTTGAGTTCTTTTAGGATTTTCCACAGCTGAAATGCTCACCAACCCAGGAATGGATTAACAAACTGTGGTATATGTATGCCGAGGAATACTATTCAGCCACGAAAAAAGATGGAGACTTTACACCTTTTGTATTAACCTGGATGGAAGTGGAACACATTCTTCTTAGTAAAGCATCATAAGAATGGAGATGCAAGAATCCAATGTACTCTAGTCTCATGTGAAGGCAGCAGATGAGCTAATACAAGAGAAGGGGCAGGGGAAGTGAGGGAGTGGGGGAGGGGAGGATGGGGACGTGGGGTCACGACCCAATTATAAGACCGACTTTATCTAACAAATGGAATCACTACAACCTAATTGTTTGTACCCTCAAAGAACCCCAACAATAAAAAAATGAAGTCCTACTCCTTGGTGGCACCAGTTAAATGTCACGCATGCAGAGGCTACACACAGCTTCTGCACACGTTTTCTCTCATGTATTCCTAGTTGAAAAGACCGAGGTTGTATGGTGCTAGCACCTCTGGTGTTCGTAACACCTGCCATTTGTTGTTTGCTCCCTGTTTGCTAAATATGTACATTCTATCATTTGGTTCTCATGGTAAACCCCAGAGAGAAACAGCAGCAACCATTCTGCAGGTAATGCAAATTCAGTCTTTGAGTTTCAGTAGCTTATCCCAAATCTCAGAGCAAGAAGTAAGCAGGGCGGATTTTATTATTCGTGTGTGTGGGTAAACTGACTAGAAGGCTTTCTCAAAATACCATAGAGTGAACCTGGTTCTTAGGCTTCTGATTGAGTATTTGTTCCAGAGTTTGCAGAAGGTTATGTGTGGGTGGCTTGTTTAAGATGTGTTTTTCTTTAAAAAATACAAGGCTTTTTGGTGGGGACAGAGGTGTGGGACGACTCTTTGCTTTTAAGACCAACTGTTTGTGACCTAAAGGAGCTGTCGGTGCAAATCATTTAAAAGTGACATTTGTCCACAGGGAAGGGTATTCAGGACGCTGAGTTGGGAGGTCCACAGAGTGACAGGTGATTCCTCTTCTTCAGGTGTCAGAGGCAGCTTCTCATGTTTTGAAATTATTCATCTCAGGGGTCTGTCTGTCTGGTGTGCCTTCCTCAGTGTCCTTGATTTACTTTCTTAAGATAAAATTTGAGTCTCACTGTTATTAAAAACTTGTGCTTCCCCACTTTTTGAAAAACCTTATAGTCTGTTGACAGCAATGCAGAATAAGAGAAGCCCCTTGAAACCAAGGTTTTAAGAAATTGGTGTCAGTTTTTGCTTTTAAAGATTAACAGGTTTTTGTGCTGGCTTGAGTGGCCCTAAGGCGTTAATTTTCTTTGTGTACTTTCAGTTGAAAAGGCTGACTTTGTATGATGACATTTTCTGCATTGTTAGGAATAGCTCCTGTGTTTTTGGGGGCTGGGATCTGGACGACACTGCAGGTGCTACAATCTGATCCACACGCACAGCTTTGTAGATTAAACCGACACACTCACACACCACCAGGTCTTGGTTTATGCGCTGGGGGTTTCCAGGTAAGGGGAACTAGAAGGCCTCCACTCTCACAGACGGCCTTCCCGTAAGGAGAAACACATAATTAAAACCATCAGTGATGAAGGGCTTCCGGGAACTGGGCACTTGAATCCCGCTTGTATACAGGTCTGTCGGTGGGTGTGCTGAGGCCTGCAGATCACGGGCCACCCCCAGAAGGACCTCTGGGCTTGTGCTGCCTCCAGCATTGCCCCTCCCGGCCTCTCTGAAGGGCTCTGAGGAGTTGCCCGTCTTCCTTTGGGGTCTAGCACAGATTATGGGATCTGGTGGTGTGGGTGATGCGGTAAGTGCTGCTTCCTCTGTGACCCTGTCTG
The DNA here is from genome assembly GCA_963573935.1 of Arctocebus calabarensis. Classification (NCBI taxonomy): domain Eukaryota; kingdom Metazoa; phylum Chordata; class Mammalia; order Primates; family Lorisidae; genus Arctocebus; species Arctocebus calabarensis. The sequence continues at coordinate 79,411 of CAUYON010028977.1, read as the reverse complement.
AAGCCTGAATGAGGCTGTGGTGTGGGCAGAGCGACCTTGGACTCTAAAGAGAGCCTACGTGCCTGCTGGGTCCTCCTCAGTAACCTGGCCCCATCCTCTGGTTGGAGTTTCCTGATACTGGTGGCACAGGGGACTTCTAGGTGGTCTGCTGCCCTGCTTCTTGCAAAGTCCTTCCTCGAGCACCATCTCATTTCATCCTTGCGGATAGAGGATACTTGTCCCCACTCCCCACTTCACCTTGACCAGCTGTGGATGGGTGGATGATGGAGGATGATGGAGGATGGACCCTGGTCCATCATCGGAGCGTAGCAGAGGGTTCTGTCTCTTCTCAGGGAGCTTACTGAATGAAATGTCTTCAAATGTGACAAAATGATAATGCGATTTCTAAAAGTTCTGTTGTTTCTCATCGAGAGAGGCCAGGTTAACAGGCAAGTGAAGTTCATACAGGCTTCTGGGCAGGGTGGAGGGTGGGCGTTCCCACCAGGGAGCCAAAGAGGGTTGATAGCCTTTCTGTGCCAAAGAGGAGCAGGCAGACAGCACTTCCTCCTCCCTGGAGTAATTCTGACAAATGAGACCAACACACTCAATTAGCACCGAGCGTAGCTCAGTCCACTGCCCACCCAGCGTGACGGGTAAATGGTGCGAGAAGGAATGGACTTAGGCCAGCACATCTGGGTACCAGAGCCCGTGGGGACAGCTCTGCTGTCTCTGTATCTAGAACTGTGTCCTGATTTTCTGGAACCGCTCATGAACACAGGCTTCCTCCCACCTGTATTGGCCAGTCCACGCAGCCTTCTCCTCTTTTGGGTCCCGAAGCTTGCTGGGCAGCGTAGCCTTGCTAAGCTCAGGGAGTCTTACTTTGCCCTTAGTCACATTGTCAGGACTTGTCATCACCTGTCAAGGTCTTGGCTCTAACTTCTCCCTCTGAGATGCCTTTGGAAATTCATTGTGTTCTCCATAGTGGCACTGATAGAGATGGGCAAGGGGCAGGGATGGCCAGGGCTTGCTGCATGTTGAATGAGGGCATGTAATGGGCAAAGAGTTTTCAGCTACAAGGAAAGAAACTCATCTGGGGGACGTCATAGTAAGGCTTCGCGAGGAAGGGTGTGGCAGGGCTGGGCCGGGGTGAGGTTTGCCCAGGCACCTCACCGCTGGTCTGAGAGTTGGTGCTGTGGCCTCGGCATTGGTGCTGCATGGTCCTATGGCCAGAGCAGATGTAGGCGGCGCACACTGGGATTCCGCAGGGCAGATGATACAGTTCGCGGTGTCTGTGGAAATGGTGCATTCAGCATGAGGGTTGGTGCTTACAGCCTGGATTCTCTCCCATGAAGTCATTTTCTTGTGCCATTTCCCTTGGATTAGCTTTGTGAGGGCAGCTCTATCATGGGTCCAGCATCTCACACGGACCGCATGCATGTCTTGGCCTTTTGGAGCACTTTGCTCAAGTTCAGGAGGCCGTGGCACCCAGGAGGTCCTCAGTTCTTCGTCAGCCTCGTGAAAGGGTTGGGTGTAAAGATGAGGGAATTGTGTGAGGCCTCCCAGACATGAAGGATCATCCTGGTCCCCCTGGGGTGGGCCCATCTTGCTCTCGCTCCCTCACCTCCTGGGGGATCCCAGCCTGTTCTCTTCCCAAGAGGCACGCGGCACTTAGCATCTTCCGTGTTACCCTGAATATCGACGGCTGTAATTGTGAATCAGCAAGTCACTTCATACATTCCTGTATTCGCTGGACAAGGCTATTTCTGGAGTAGCGCAGGTGCTGTCAGTCCTTTCCCAGGGAATAAACCAAAGTGGAATTGGACAGAGCCGTGGACTGAGCCGCCCGTGCGTGGAGCAGGGGTCGTGTTATCCCCGAGTCCTCGGTTCCGACCCGGCACCCCGTCCTTCACTGCAGTATTGTCCTTAGGAAGGTTCTGCCGATGCTTCTGCCTACTTTGAGGCACCCTTCCCGTGCTGTGTGCTTATATGATATTTTTCTTTTATAAATAAAACATTAATGCAAAACATGCTTTTATAGATCATTAATGTTGTAAGTCCTAAAATGTGAAATGCTGAAAGCCAGCTAAGTCTGTTTAATGTTTTAGAGCCCTGCTGTCTCTCCTTGTGCTCCGCTGGGCCAGTGTCAAAACACAGACCCGGCGCTGAGAAGAGATAGTCCACACGGGAGAGTGGGCGGTGTGTGAGTTCAGTGGGTTTCCCAACTGGAAGACACAATCAGGAATTGCATTTCAGCTTTCATCTTATTTGTATCTGTTTTCTCATTGCTTCTTATTTTCTCAGCACGCTTTCTGTGCTCCTGTCTCAAGGAATGGAAGCTCCTGTCCCTGTCCCTGCCTCCAGGTCCCCTCATTTCCTTCACACTTCCCAGAGCCACATGTGGCTCCCATTTTTGGCTCTTTCCAGCCCACTCTGTGTGCCTTTCGGTGCCACTCGGCAGGGCTGTCCTATTTGACCCACTTTGCTTCTCCGAGGGATAGATGCAAGAAGCTACAATTTGAGTAATTTTTGTTGTAAAAAAGTACTTCTTTTAATGTTGCAAAATATCAGCAAAGTGTAATTACAGAAAATTAGTTAAAAGCATCACTGTGTGGGTGTCTGGCTTTACGCACACTGTGGGATGTGTGTGTGTCACGTAGCCTCGTGAATTGTTGCTGTATGTTTACGTGGGGACACACACAGATGCATGCACGGACCGGGTGTGTTTGTGAATGATTCACATAGCTAGAAAGGAGGTTCTCACGGTGGAGTCATCGACCCTCACCGGATGCCAGTTTCACATGCTGCAGAATGAAAATGCAGAACGCTTGAAGGGCAAACAGGCTGCATTGGGGGGTCTCCCCCTGACTGTCCCCTTTGTCCCTGCATTGGGGAATCTCCCCCTGACGGTCCCCCTGTGTCCCTGCAGACTGCAGAGAGATCTTGCTCCCCATGATGACAGACCAGCTCAAGTACCACCTGGAGAGGCAGGAGGACCTGGAGGCCTGCTGCCAGCTGCTCAGTAACATCCTGGAGGTGCTGTACAGGAAGGATGTGGTGAGTGACGGCTCCGTGCCCAGGAACTTGACCTGCCTCACGGTACAATGTTAAGCTTCACTTGGTCAAGACGGAAAGGCCTTAATTTCAGAGTTTTGCCTCCCTGCTTCTCTCTGTAGAGATGTACCCTTAACTTATTTTTATTTGGGCCCAACACCCATGCTCAATGGTTAGGGCACTGGCCACATGCAGTGGTGCTGGTGGGTTCAAATCCAGCCCAGGTCTGCTAAACAATAATGACAACAACAACAACAACAACAACAAAAATAGCCGGGTGTTGTAGAGGGCACCTGTAGTCTTGGCTACTTGGGAGGCTGCGGCAAGAGAATCACTTAAGCCTAAGCGTTTGAGTTTCTGTCAGCTGTGATGCTACCGCACTCTACCAAGGGCAACATAGTGAGACTGTGTCTCAAACAAAAACAAAAAAAATTACTTTCCTTCGTGTGTATAGGGTGATTATTACTTTATAGTGTTCATAGTGGTTATCCTTCTGTGTTGAAAACAGTCTTTCATTTCCTGGATTTTCTTCAGAATGCCTCCCAAGACTTAGATTTCAATCCTTAAAATCAGATAGAAAGCTGTGCTGTTAGGAGTTGGCTAATTAGCGTACATGCTTTCTTTTTCAATTCTTATTTTTATTGCAATCATATAACCTTAACAAAGTAGTTTTAAGAAAGCTAGTGGTGCTCCCAGGCGTTACAGTGAGAAGAGCAGCTGTCTGCCCTCTCCCTGCAGGTATGTATTCAGCACCCCCTCACCCAACCCGGTGCTTGCTTTTGCTTGTCTAGATTGGGTGCTCAGTCCACCAAGTATTTTAAACAGCAGAAGTGGGTGCAAGCACACGCGGAACATTCATGCTGTGCCTCCCACCCCGCCAAGCCATATGTGTTTTTGCACCTGTGTGCACATACCTGGTACCACGTTAGTGCTCCAGGTGTTAGGTGAAGAGAGGGCCTGTGCCCCTTTGCTCTTTGCCTGTGTAGAGTGGCCAGGACTTTCACGTGGACAAGCCTTGTCCTTAGCTCTCTCCTGCATGACTCCAGACGCCTTCCTGGAGAGTGTCTACACAACCTGGTAGCCCACTCCTGGCCAGCACTGGCTCATTCTCCCAGAGTCTGTTAGTGCCTTGCAAGGAGGAGATCAGCTTAAATTTGTTCATGGTGCTGGTGGTTCTTTCAGCTCTCTCAAGGTTTTACCTTTGCAAAAGTTTTGGAAGAATTCATGCAGAAGCAGGCTCTTCAGCCCCATTCTAGGGCCTTCCCTGGTCTTTGCAGAGGGCTTGGTGGTAAAGAGGTTGTATGGCCTGCCCTCAGGGAGAAGGTGCTGACCTTAGGGAAGGGCCTAAAGGGCACGTTTAATCAGGCTTACAATCTCATCTTGCACTAAATAAAAGACTATATTTTTACTGATAGAAAAATGCAGTGGCAGTGCAAATTCGAGGCGGTTTGGTGGGTGTTATTTGAATATCATTTGTTTGTTGTTTGTTTCTTTGAGACAGAGTCTTGCTCTGTTGCCCAGGCTAGAGTGCTCTGGTGTCAGCCCAACTCATAGCAACAAACTCCTGGGTTCAAGTGATCCTCTTGCCTCAGCCTCCTGAGTAGCCAGTAACTGGAACTATAGGCACTTGCCACCACACTGAGCTAGTTTTTCTATTTTTAGTGGAGACAGGTTCTTGCTCTTGCTTAGGCTGGTCTTGAACTCCTGAGCTCAAGCGAGTCTCCTGCCTTTGCCTCCCAGAGTATTGGGATTACAGGTGCGAGCCACCTTGCCTGTTGTGAACATCATATTCTGTGACTGCTTTACTGGGATTTGATGTGAAAGCCGCCTGGGGTCGTTATCTGCCTGCCTTGCATTTACAGATGGCCAAGATTCTTTACAACGCTAATTGGTAGACTAATCAGGGATCATAAACATTATATTGTTTAAACAGATTTGCTTTTATTTTTAAGGGTTTGCTTAAATTAAATTACTATGATTATATATATTACAAATTACCATTAATGGACTATCATTAATAAAATGCCTTGAGTTTTCTTTGTGAAGGCTTTGCCTTTGACAAGGGCCATTTTTCATCTCCTTAAGGGTCGTAATTGATTTACTCTTTACAGGGTAAATGGATTCTGTGACAGCGGCTAGGGCTTGCATGTTAATGCTCCTCTTTGGTGTGGGTTCTCACTGATGTGTCTTTCTTCAGGGGCCGACTCCGAGGCATGTCCAGATAATCATGGAGAAGCTTCTCCGGACAGTGAACCGGACTGTCATCTCCATGGGGCGGGATTCTGAGCTCATCGTAAGTGCTAAGTGGCGTGTGCTTGGATGACCTGGCCTAGAGCATCTTTCTCAGGAACGTTCCTACAATCTATCTTGTCTGTTTTCAAATGCTGTTTGAAAATAAGCGTATTTTATTGCAAGGTAGTGAGCAGTCAACACACAGAGAACATCTTCATTTTCCAACTGCCAACACTGTAGTTTAGGCAAAGCAGTATTACAGAGATAGGAGTATTGGATTCTGGTTTTCTCATTACTTCTAGCAAAAGGTACATGTGTTTTCTCCTAAGTCTGCATTGTTACGGCAGGTTTTTATTCCCATATATTTATACTTAAGGTGCCATTAATAAAATTTGATGAGGGACCTTAAGAAAGTAATAAAGGCCCCCAACTTGGCTGTTTCTCATTATTGGCTCTAATGTATTTTAGGCATTGGCCGTGTGTGGAGTAGTTAGGCACAGAAAACTGTTAGTTGTTCACAAATGCTTTAACAATAAATTAGACAGCCTTTCACGTTTCATATCCTGATGCTTTTCCCCAGAGTTTTCTGCTCCCTATCTCATGCCTGTTATAACATTTATTTTCTTAGGCAAAAGATCCACGTGTAATTAGCATTTGATTTTTTAAATTTTTAGCATTTGTTATTAACGTTGGTGAATGGCTTTTCAAAAAAAGATAACTTTTTTATTTATTAAATCGTTATTGTGTACATTAATGCATTTATGGGGTACAGTGTGCTGATTGATTTGGTATACAATTTGGAATGCTTATGTCAAACCAGTTAACTTAACCTTCACCTCACTTACTTTGTGTTAAGACACAGTTTTGATTTGTACCCTTGCATTGTGCACATTAGGTGAGGTCCCACTGAATACTTTCCCTTCCCTCTACCTTCTCTTCCCTCCTCCTTTCTGGACTATAGTTGTATTTTATCATTTCTACGAATGTGTAGGTGATTATATATTGATTTCATAATAGTTTTGAGTACATTGGATACTTTTTCTTCCATTCTTGAGATACTTTACTAAAAAGAATATGTTCCAGCTCCATTCAGATTAACATAAAAGATGTAAATCTTTTTTTGTGGCTGCATAGTATTCCATGATATATATACATGATATATATATATATATATATATATATAGATATACACACTACAATTTGTTAATCCATTCATGGGTTGATGGGCATGTGGACTTTCATGACTTGACACTTATGAATTGGCTGCAGTAAACATTCTAGTGCAAATGTCTTTGTTGTAAAATGATTTTTGGTCATCTGAGTATATATACCTAGTAGAGGAATTGCAAGGTTGAATGGGAGGTCTATTTTCAGTTCCTTGAGTATTCTCCAGACTTCTTTTCAAAAAGAACATATTAGCTTGCATTTCTATTAGCTGTGCAGAAAAAAGATAACTTCTCTAATCAAAGAATAAAAGTCTATTTAGAGTTTTCCCCAGCAATTAGATGAGACACGTTGGTCTGTCCTGGTGTGTGACCTTAGTTCTCTCTCCGTGTCTATGGAGGAGACAGGAAGGTGGAGGCTGCCTCCTTTGAACGTAACAAGAACATTCCTTTTTTGCGGCTGGTAGCACACAGAGGACACAGTTTTGGGTGAATCACAGGAAGATAATGAGCCTGCCTCAGTATGCTTTTGTGCGGTAAAATGGTCTGTGGCTCAGCCTCCACGTGTTTTGTTTAGATGTTCCTTTCTAAAGTGCAGCTCACTGAAGTTCAGACTGTAACATGTATCAATTAGAAAGCGAGAGGTTTCCATGTGAATTGGCTTTATTTGCTGTAGATTTATTGGTTTTATTTGCTGTAGATTTCACATTAGCATGTAAACGTAACTCTCATTTTCATGTTCTTTATTCCAACTTCTCCGTAATCCAGAGGTGCCTTTACATGCCTAATGGGGAGTGCACACTGAGCCCCATGGAACGAGACTTGGGGTGACTCTAGATGCCCCCTAGAGGCCTGGTGTTCCGGTCTCCCTGGGGTCATGACGTGGATGTACTTGCCCACTGGTGTGGGACCAGGAAGGGCCTCAAGCTAGAAGGAGTGGGGTGTGGCTTCAAGATGAATCAAACGTCCTGTCCTTCTGCTAAGATCCTTCCTAATGGGTTGGATTTGGGAGACTAGGTGTGACATGAGGACACTGAAGGAGTTATAGTAAGTGATGGAGATTCTGGAAATGGTCTACCTGGTGGGCAGGTGAGGGAGACGGCAGATGTGGAGACACTTGTGTCTCAGGTTAGGGGGGCATGGTCCTGGCTCAGTTAGGGGGACATGGTCCTGTCTCTCCTTAGAGGGCCATGGTCATATCTCGGGTTAGGGGGCATGGTGTTGTGTGTAGGTATGGGGTCACAGTCCTGTCTTGATTTAGGTCTATTCTAGGTGTGTGAGTTCACGTGATTTATAGTCCACAGGCCAGCAGTTTAGCTGGGGAGAGACGGGCCGAGGGGAAGCCCATAACGTCTGGATGGTACGTTGGCATACAGAGAAATGCTAAGATGTGCTCACAGCTTAATCAGAGGGTCAGATGGATCCCATGGGCATCTCCTCTCAAACCCTGTGGTCCAAATTTCCATCTTTCAGGCATAATGATGACATGGTGGTAGTAACAGCAGCACATATTATGCCACAGGCACCTGTACCTAACAGGAGATGCTTGTTTAATTCTCACCTCCGTCCTGCACATGCAGCTGCAGACAGGGCCTGCCCGAGACCCCACCCAAGACCCCACCCTCAGCTGGGGCACCAGCCCCGAACCCGTGCGTGTTCCCAGTCTGCTCTGAAGCCCGACGTGCGTCAGGCTGAGGGCAGTGACCTGTTTCGGGAGGCACCGAGAGGACTGTGACTTGCTCTTAGATCTGCATCTTAGCTCTGGAGATGGCTCTCCAGCAAATAAGCATCTTCCTCTTTTCTACCTTTTTGTTTTTCCATGAGCCCAAACTCTAGGCTTTCCTGAGGTGGAAGGGCCAGGCCGTGAGTTGGGGGCCCATTTCCCCAAGAGCTCGGAAGAAACCATGTTTTCTAAAGAACCTTTAGGAGTTACTGTCCATAATGTCCAGCAATTCCTTTGAATTTCTTTTTTTGTAAAACCATGCTGTCATGAATCTCTAAGGAATAAATATTTTAAATAAGCTCTAATTCTGTAATGGGTGGTGATAACAGCAAGATGTCTTCCAGAAGGGTATTCACCATTAAATCCTGGTTGTTTAGAAGGTTCTTCCCATCCTGCCCCAGCCGTGAGCCCCAGCTCTGGCCTCAACAGAGGAGAGAGAGTGGGGTGCTGCCCGGCTGGGACGCCTAACCTTGCTCTATCAGTTTGCTTCCAGTGTAGATTTATGCATTAACTTTTTAATGTCACTATAGTTGGTTTGTGAATTTAGATTAGAGGGAAGATCAAGGCAAAAAATGGCCCTGACAAGGTGAACAAAAAACTTAATCAGAGAACCTTCCAGAGTGGAAAAGAATAGAAAATAGTTTGTAGATCTGTTTTGGGTTAGCTCTACCATCCCATTAGATCAAGGAGATTTCAACCTTTATGTGTTACTTAGTTTTGCATAAATATGGTAGAAATGACAACACTAGGAATCAGCTTAAAAATTCTAAGTAATCACTGAAAATGGATTTTAAAAAATTAGAGTAAAAGGAACTCTTGAATTGATGTCTTTCACATAATGAAAGAAGGTTCATGGTTCCATAGTGTCCCCAGAAGAAACACCAGAAATGTGACCTCTCATTCCGTATAAGTAGGATGTCGGTTGGGAAAGTTGTCCTGGCCTGGGGAATTTCTCCTGTCAGGTATGTGAATAGAGAACTGGGGAACTTCACACGTAATTGGATGAGTGGCCTATACAGTGTAAAGCTTTGCTTTGATCTGTATCTGATATTTTATATAAACTCAGTTGTCTGCCATTCACTTCCATTGAGTATATTTGAAATGGGCAATTGAAGGCATCTCGTGCCTATGATAGTAATGGGCCATGATCCTAAGTATTATACCTTCTAAAAAAAACTCCCAAAACCTCATACCAGAACTCCATTTGGCCATTGTAGAGTTTAGATTGTGTAGACATTGAAAGAACATGGGCCCCGAAATAGAAGCTTTGCAGTAACTTTGCTACAGAATGAGAAGGTCAAGTTACCTTTATATGTAGTGAGATGCTGTAGAATAATTGAGTGGAGTATTTAGTTTTATGTTAAGTCAAGTTTCAGATTTTATTTTCGCCTTCCTTTGTGAAAAGCTTTGTAGGCCCTCAGCATCAGGCAGCATTCTTTTCATCACCCATGTAGTCCCTCAGCATCAGGCAGCATTCTTTTCATCACCAGTGGTTTTGGGCAGGTGGCTGCCATGGGGTGAGGTGGTCCTGTGTGCAGAGGCCTCAGTGGCTGAGCTGGTACCCTCACATGTGGGCGCGTCCTTCCCGGAGTGAGCACTTGCACACAGAGCGGATGAGAGCTGACGGAATGAGTAGCATTTAGCAATGTGTCTTCTGCTATGATATCAGCTGCTGTTGCTTCTTTCAAATGATCAGATTTACATTCTGTTAATGGGTCCTTTAAAAATGTAATCGAGTGAGAAGGACTTTTAAAGATTTTTCTATGGCCTGGATACACATCAGAAGCCTGGAAATTACTCATCACTAAAACGAATATGCAAGCTGCTTCTAAGGAAAGGTTCCCCTGCAAAATTCAAAGAGGCAGGCTTAGGGAAGGGGAGAAAGCTGCCCATATTCTCCATTTGTTCTTGTGATCACTGGTGCATTTTGACTCACTAGACTCAAATGCTGGGAGTTATTTGAACTGAACACCAATTGTGGGGGGACGTTGCTGAGACGGGGACTGTGCTTCATCGTGACAACAGCATCATTGGTGGGGAATTTGCTGTTAGTGAAAATCCAGTGCTTTCTTTGAGCCTGGGTGATTTATGAGGGCCTGACATGCTCCTTCATTTGGAAAATAGTGTAATAGAATTGGTTTCCCAGTGAATAGTGCCTATTTTATCAAGACTCATAACCAAATATTTTCACAAAAATGTTATATCCCCAATCAACATTCCTTTTGAGATGTCTACTCTAATGAAGGTTAAGGATAATTGTATTTTTAAAGAGCATTATTTGTTAATTTTCTTTTGGAAAAGAAAAACAACATGCCGTCAATGTTTCAAATAGATGTGAGCCTCTTGTATATAGAGATCATAAAAAATATCTCTAATTGCAGTGTGTGCTAATAAACCTACTTGCTTTCTGAAAAGCATCCTAACACGTGTGTTGTGTGTGAGCAGTGATGACTTTGTAGGTTCCCTTGTCTTTTGTTGTTGCTACTGCAATTTTTCCTTCCTTTTTATATTCCTGTATTTTTTCAAGGTGGCTCACTAACTGTGGGTTTACTGCTGCGGAAAGAAAAACCCCATCATCAAATGGGCAAAATCTTGCTGGTTTCTTGCATTTGCATAGCAAACTGCAAAGGTGTCTTGAGTTAATAATTAGGCCACTTAAAGAGTAATATGTTGCCTCACATGACCTTGTCATTGGCCAAAACATATGCTCCCCATTGTAGCAGGATTAGTTTACTCTTATCATTTCTGATCTTTGCCTCAGATAGCTGTTTACTTCTGGTAAGTGAATTGGCTGCCTGGTTTTCACATGCCAAATGTGCTCGTGGTACAATTTTCATAGATCAAAGAAGATGTGACGGTGTGGAAAGCAGCTACTGTGATCTCGAGGTGACACTGCACCCATGAAACTGCCTTGATTAGTAATCAAGTCAGTTTTATGTGTTGACAAAAATGCTCCCAAAGAATTGACCCGCCAGTGGTAGGTTCTGTAAACAAGCCATCACTGTTACAAACAGCATGAAATGCAAAAGTGCACGGCCTGTTTCTTGTTCCTGTCCATCCTCTCTTCAGTGAGAGGCAAAAAAATCAAAACACATTTATTTGACGGCATAGTTTCTTAGTTTTAACCATAGTATGGCAGTTAGGACGCGCCCTCCACGAGCCACTGAAGCAAGGCATCCTTCTTGGTGCTGTTTGAAGACCGGAGTGTGCCAGCCTGACGCTGGGCCGTGGTCTGTGCCAGTGGCTGCCCCTAATAGTCCAGCCCCTCTCTGACTCCACGGCCGGCAATACCTGCAGCCATGCAGCTTGTGCAGGGGGTGTCTCTGCTGAGGCCCTTTCCGAGGTAGCAGGGTTCCCCAGGAGTTGGCGAAGGGTCTTGCAGAGTGCCCAGGGAGCTCCCACGTGGCAGGATGCCCGTCACGGTGTCTTGGTGTCTATAGGACAGGACCTTTGAGGCAGCATTAGTAGGCGGCTCAGAAATGGGCGTAGAGTGAGCCTCGAACCCTCCCACACCTGCTCCCAGAGGGTGCCGCCTCAGCTTCCCTCCCTTTTTGCATGGCTCTCGTGCTTGTCCCTTACTTCTCCCTGAGGAACTAGTGAGGGTCCCAGGAGCCTCACCTGCTTGTGTATAGTGCCCCCACTCTTGACATGCCGACTCTGCTGTTGTAGACACTGGGGAGGGGGTGGTGGCCTCCCTGCAGACTGTCCTGGGGTTGGCCTTAGGCTGGCCTCAGTGGGAGGGGCGGTGCACAGCCCAGCAGGGTGTCTGTCTCCCACTGGGAGGAGAAGGGAAGGTGTCTGGGGCAGGGCACCTGCCCGATGGAGACTAAGAGAAGCACTTCCACCTGCCCACTGAGGATCTGCTCGGCAGCACTGGACACGGTTGGTCATCTCAGCTCAGTCAGACACATCCCGCTGTGAGCCTGTGGTGCCCTGTGTACCCTGGATTCCTGGCAGCCAAAGCCTGTGGTCAGTGTGTGACTGGGCAAGCACTTCTGTCCCCCCGCAGCCAGGCCAGCTTGGGGGGCAGTGCCCAGCATAGGCGGGTCTTGTCTTGCACAGACCTGCTGGATGGCCTTTCTGCCCCTTCTTCCCTGTTATTTTCTTAGATTCCTTTTATTTTCCCAATTCATTAAAGACAAGAAATAAGTCCAAATAGCTGCATAAAATGTCATCTTTGATTTTTTTATTTAAAAATTAATAAAGAACTTAATGACAAGTATAGTAATTTAATCTCTATACGTAATGCCACGCGTACAGCTACATGAGGGAACACTGTATGTTTTACCTTGGTTTTGTTATCAAAGTTTTTACTTGAATCTTTCCAAGAGAAGAATCACCATCTGTTAGTGAAACAATTACAATCAAACTATGAAATGATTCTGAAAATATCTTTTTCTCTACTTTTGAAGATACTTTTATTTTTAAGGAAGAATTAGCTCATCTTCAGAGGTTCATTTTTATCTCTGCAAATTAAAAAAAAAGTTTTTTGTCTAGACTGGTTTGAAACAGGGACATTATTTTGTGTACTAGGATGTCCTCTTGTCTAGACAGATTGATAGTACTGATTAGAACAGTGCTAACACCCTTCTTTCAATTCACTGAGATAGCTGGGTTTCTTAAAACATAAGGAGAGAGAACATGTTGCAAACATTTTTATAACTTTAGTTAAAAACAGTATAAAAACATGAAACACATGTTTAAATTCTGAGTCTACATGAAACAATTGCACTTCCTTCCTGGCGCAGGATCAACTTGCTTAGTTCTTGCTCTTGCACAAAAATATTTCTCAATTCTGTATACTGATGCTCGGGGATTTGAACCCTCAGATAGTGTTTCCGTAAAAGATAGGTGCGTGTATGTGCGAGTTTGAAATTAAAGCGTACATTTGCAGTATTGTTTGAGTCACCCCCCACCGTGTCTACGTGTTAACAATCTTGCACTCTGGTCACGTCCAGATCTGACTGTCGATCACTAGATCCTTGTAGAATCCAAACACTTAGAACCAAGATGGGTTTGCTGTCGAGTCAGGGGCATGTATTGCAAGAAGTAGCTCCAATCAGAACAAGCAGGTTGAGACCCTTTCACCAAGGCCAGCCACTGTGCGTTTGGCATATAATCAGTGAGGAGCACGGGTCAGCACTCGATTTGGTACGAGACTGCAGGACAGAAACTTGAAGACTAGGTTTTCTTGTACGTCCACAAACTAGTCAAAATTTAAGTTGTAGAAAAAAAGGCAAAATAAGATCCCTAGTTCCTATTGTGAAAAGCAAAAAGTCGACAAAGTCATTCACAGACTAGGAGATTTTGATTTCTATAAAAAGATACTGGCAAAGGTGCAAAGGAATGAGTGAAAAAATAAAGGAAATAAGATTTGCACGGCAATGTGTCATCGAGAGAGACCTCTATGTGTTAGGACTGATTTTAAAAATACCTAAAAACATCTGATTCACAGCTTTCCCCTAAGTATGTCGTCTTAGTACAACTTACTAATAGGTTAAATGTAGGCGACGCTGGGTTTGTCCGATGGTAGCAGCTAAACTAAACACACTGTTTCTCTTTGAGATGGTTGGGTCTTCTGCTGTTGTTGCAAAGCAGACACAGGTGCAGGAAACGTCTGGCTGTGCTGACGGTGTGAACGCTGTCTCAGAGGCGTGATCCACAACCACACTCCCCGTCACGGCACAGAACGCCTGTGATTTATTGGTGACGGTCTTATCCTCTGTGTTTTCAAACTTGCCAGAATTTATCATTTGGCCTTTGGGTACCAAAAGATTAAAAACATGATCTAGGAAAGCTTACTGTCCAATAGCTCTGACCCTGTCAACTTGCAGTAATTAAAGGCATATCTTGACTTTGGGGGACTCCAGGCTGCTGGCCATATGGAAAATGAGCGGTAAACATGTCCTAAGTCTGGAGATGAAGAGGATGCCAAGTGTGAAGTGTCAATGTGACACTGAGATGTGGTCACTCAGCTTAGCGCTACAGCACGTGAAGGCAAATATACATATAGTCACATTTTAGAGATTATTCATGGTCTCCGACCACTTGAAAAAATTGTGCTTTCTCCAGAATTTGATGTGCTGAAAATTGCACTCACCCCCCCCCGCTTATTTGCAAAATGAAACATAAAAATGAGGTCCTTTGCAAACATAAGGCTTGCTGTTTCTTCTCATTTAAGAAAAAAAATAAAGGCTTGAAAATAATTATGAGTTTTAGCTGTGTACAGAGTGACAGCCTGCCATTTTGCAGGCCGATAAACGGTTGCAGATCAGGGAGGGGGGAGGGAATAGAATTTTTACTTATCATCTTTGACTAGGAAAGTTTCACTGCAGATTGGACATCCCACATCAGTGAACTAGAAAGAGCAGCCGGCAAGGAACGCCACTGAATACCTTGCTTCTGCTAATTATGTGTTGGTACAAAGGCCTTTTTGGTACGCAGGGCGAGAAGTGGGTGGTGCCCAGGCCGGCACTCTAGTTCCCCCAATCCTATTCATTTTGGAAGAGGATTGACTTAACTCCAGTGTGTTTTAAAGAGGCCTTGAGACTCCAAACACCATGAGTTTTAAAGGAACCAGAGTTTCCATCTTCCGTGCTTTTTGGATTCCGTTTTGGATTTTTGCTTGGGAGTGGAGGAGTACGTCTCCTGAGCGTAAGGCGAGGGTGCAACCTGAGTTTCCTCAATGGGGTGGAGTTTCCTCAGAACCGGCTGGAGTTTGTCTTCTTGCTGCTTGAAGTCCAGCTCCACACTGGAAAGAAAAGATAGTGCAGAATTTAGTGTTCCATTTTCACCGTAGAAAGATTCCCCCTTAATGACAGCAAATATGATGACATGACCACTTGTAGTTTTTTTAATAATGTAATTTTTATGATGTAGTAATAAGCAATTGGCTATTCTAGGTTTTAGCTCTAGGTCTCTATGAACTATTTAGAATAGGCTCATGTTCTTTGGAAAATAACTTATTTGCTTCCATGGGTGAACCCTTAATGGTTTGATAATGTACAAAGTTGGTATTAAAGCATATGATATATTTGTTGAACTAAAAAGTGTGGAATGCGAGTAACCTCACTGTCCATTGACTGCTTACATGAGCTTCATAGAGTAAGAACGTGAAACCCAAGTGTGAGTGGGCTGAGGTCATGTCAATACAGATATCCCGGATGTATGCAAGCTCTGTTCTGTGCACTGTGTCACAAGATCAGAGAAATCTGTTTATTTCACATGAATCACTCATGGTAAGAAACAACTTTGGTTTATGTTGTCTTGCAAATTCTTACTCATCTTAAAAACTCGTGTCATCGTGCCTGACACTGTGGAAAACAGTGTGTTACTCAGTCAACACCAGTTTCCCAATGAGAAAATAAAATAATAATAAAACAACAGCACTAAATTATAGTCACTTTCGTTATAATTAAAGTTCAAGGCATAGTGTGCAAACATGTAGATGCGTGGAAGGACAGTAACCAGTTGTGATAATGTTGCGTTGGAAAGATGAGATTAAAGATGATTTTGCAAAGTACATGTTCTTAAAAATCTTTCTGAAGAAGGCCATCGACTGGCCCAGAGTCCTCCCTGCTCTGCATGGATTTGGAAAGGACCACCTTCCCTCACCATTACTCCTCACAGGTCCCCATGGCATTTGGATAACAGTTCTCGGCCATGTATTGTCTTTCATGAAGATCTCAGCATGCACGCGCTCAGCCCCCTTTCCTGCGCAACCGCCCCCAGCCAGTGCCCTGTGGTCTGGGCCAGTCCCGGGGAGGATGCTGCTATTCTCCCCCTCAGGCTGGTCTGGATGCTAGATGTAAATGTCAGTAGATTTTAGTCCCAGCTCAGTGCTGGTAATAGTGCATGAGTTCCTAACTTTTTATATCCACTGGAACCGTAAACCATTTACAAACACAAAATCCTATTGATTTAGAGAGCCGTTAATCCTAGCTAAATTTTGACATTTTAGAAAGACAAAACAGCAGAGCTCTATTATCTGGAGTTTTAAAATAAGTTCAAGAGCCATCTAATGGATGATTTTCTGTTTAAATCCACTATTCCATTTTTTTCTTATTGTCAAAGACTATAATATTAAAAATTGAAAAAGAAAAATTGTCTGGAAAGTTCATGGCTAGTACCCCTGCTCCTAAAATTAGAGTTATTCTTTTTTCCTATTTTCAAAAGGCATCTTTGAGTTATGCCGAAATTTATAGGAAGTACAATAAAATCCTATGAACTAAGTTTCGCTGATCCAGAATGGAAGGATAGAGGGACAGCTCTATGTGTTTCCGTCATGAAATTCGAGCCTGAGTTCTCTGCGATGCTGTAGTGGAAGGAACCTGGGTTTCCATCCCTGCCTCTTCCACCTGATGGGAGGAGGGGTTTCCTTCACTTCACGGGACATAATCATTCTTGTCTTGTCTCACTGAATCATGGTAAGGCACTCACCCTGCCCTCCCCTCCAAAAAAGCCCTTAAAAGTTTGCTTCTTAAACTATGAGATGCAAATGTTATGTTTTCCTGTTTTCTACTGATTACTAATTTCATAATGGAAACAGAAGGTAACTAATAAAGGTATCTCTTAGAGAATTCTTCAACTTGAACATTTAACAGGAAAGCGAGCTTTTCAGTTGAGTCTGCAAGTGTGTGGTGTGTTAGATTCAGTGAGTGTGTTCTCGGTCATAACCCACCACTTTGATTGTCCCAGGTAGGTTTTGAGTTATTAGGGCTGAGGGCAGATGCTAGCATTTCCTGCACTTACCAGTAGACTTCTGGCTACCTGTAATTATTGAAATCCCATTAACCACTACACTGGGAATCCTGTTATTAACCAATTTATCACACTGAGGAAACATGCAATCACAGGTAATCTAATCTGAGTTCTTGTTAACAAAATGACTCGACTTTATCTGCTGCGTTGATTCCTGCTTGCATGTTCTCATCACCCTGCTCTGGGAAGTACATCCAGGAGCAGCGAGTGTGACCTGGAAGGACCCACCGGGAAATGCTGGTGGTGGTGGGGGGGCTGGTGAGGCAGCTGTGAGCACCACCCCCCACTCCCACCCACCCTAATCTGTAACATGCCAGGTACAGAGCATCTGCCGTGGGGGGGTGGTGTGGGTGCATGAGCCAGGTTGTGTGTGGAGGGGCGTGCAGAGCTAGTCGGCAGGAATAATGTCTGTCCTCTGTATGCTATTTTCTGCTGGAAGATGGTTCTTGTTGGGGAAGGAACATACCAGGTCTGATTTTGCAGCAGACGGCTGGACAGGACAGTAGCAGAAGGTTCTTATTCTGGCCAACTCGGGCTGACAGAAAGCAAAGGTCCCTTTGGTCTATAGCCAAATAGCCAGAAGAAAGCAACAGTGCTATCCTGGGTAGGAGAGGACTCGCACAAGGGCTGCCAGGGCATTCTAAGGCACTGTCACTCCCTGTTTGAGATAGCAAGCTGTCCAGATAAGGACCGGGGAAGCCTGCCCACTGGATGGTGATGGCTCTGGCTTTGCCCTTCACCTACCTGCCACCCTGCAGATGTGTGGCGTGGGTGGTCACCACTCCTTGTGCCACGTCTTTATCCCTTGCTACCTTGTTCATGGCAGGGCTAGCCCTTCTTTGGGGACAAATAACCTCTTCTTGCTGGACTGCCTTCTGAAAGATCACCTATTACCCATCCTCATTGCCTTCTCTGTGCTGACCACGAACAACTATTATGTTTTTTTCCTTATTACTCTTGCCTCCATCTTCCCAAGTGCAGGTGCCATGACATCATCCCATCTCTGTCCCCAGCCACTGCATCAGGGCCTGAGTCATGGTGGTTGCCTAAATAATATTGCCAGAATTAATGAATGAGAACAGAACCTGAGAAGACAGTTCCTGCCTCGGCTCAGTCCCAGCTGCCCAGCACTGCCTTGTTTTGGCCAATGACACGGTCATTGCCTCCCCTCTCTCCTCCTATGCCAAGATCCCCTTCTTGCCACGGACAAAGAGGTCTGCCCCTGGAGGCAGTGTTGCTGGAACCACTCCACATAGAGTCTGGCCTGGTTCCATGCCATCAGATCTTAATCGAAGATTTTAAAACTCACTCTGCCAAGCACACACCCACATCTTTTTGGAGCTCAGCTCCATGTCCCAACCTCCCCTATTTGCCTTTTTTCTAGGATTCTGCAGTGAGGTCTTGGATAGGATAAGTAGGGTCCTTGTGAGTAGTCAAGGGCTCCTGTTGCTGTGTGTGGAGGAACCTGGAGTGTTATTTTATTTATTCCCCGTTCATTTTCCACGCCAGCCAGAGGGGGGCCTGGGCCTGGGCGGTAGGCTGACCTTTGTTTTCCAGGCGATGTTGCTTCTCAGTACCATCAAAGTCACACGCCTCCAAACCACATTGTGTGGACTGCCTTCCCAGTGTGGGATCAGCACAGAAGCTTGTCCTTCAGCAACACAGGCAGACAGGAAGTCTGGGCTCGTGGTCCCTTAGGGCTCCGCTGGGGCTCTGCATGGCTCCCTGCAGTCCCCTGGGCCTCGCTGCCCAGCTGCCCAGCAGCAGGAGGCTGCTGTGGGTCCTGCTCGCTTCCTGCCTGAGGGATCTGGTGTGCTGGTGAGGGGACGTGCACATCACACTGAATGCTTGAGCAACCTGGGAAAAGTCCTGACTCTGAGATTCAAAGCATGAGCCTGACAGGGCTGGAGCTGGGCCAGCCTCACCTGTATAAGGTGTGTTCTACTTTTAAATGCCTGAGTCACATGGCAGGCTGCAGACTGTTGAGGGGTATTTACAGCATAGAGTTAGGGAATTGTTATTATTTACCTTTGCAGCTCTCCTTTCCCTGCCCGCATCGTCATTCTCCCTCCCAACAAGGGGAGCATCCAAAAAAGCACCCGAGTGAAAAGCCCCATGCCCTGTCACCGTGCTGCTACTGGACTGATCCTGGCACACGGTGGAAGCCACTGCAGGTCAATTTAAATTCCTTCGTTAGTCTTTTTATCTTAAAAAGTCAAAGTCTTAAGGATGTGGACTTTCTTTCAACATTGTGGTTTTGTACATTTCTAAAGAAATAAAAATCTGCCCTCAATCTCAGGCTGTTCTGCCAGCCTGCGCCCAAGCTCACTTTTCCTGCCGGAGACAGTGCCAGGCTTTGTAGTAACACGTCTCCCTCCGCTTTGTGTGATTTGCAGAGCTGCGTCCTTCTTGCTTCTCCGGTTTATACTGTTTGTCACATGCTCCTATAAATACTCTAGCCCTGCCACAATTTTTTTTTTTAGCAAGCTGTCGCTGACTCCTCAAGTTAAAAGGAATATGTTTTTAAAAGTCCCTTTCTTCCTCGAGTTTCACCGTAGCAGTAGAGAGTTGAAGCAGACGCCTCTGGCTCCCACGTGCTTGCTTGTGTTCTGGAGTGGAAGAAAACCCCAAACCTTTGATTTCTGTGCCCTGCACGGTGCTGCTCACTGGGGGCCTCTCTGGACGGGAGACCAGAGCCCTTGACTTCTAATTCTCTGGCCATTGAAGCTCAGAGCCCCCAGTGCTCCCTGTGGCTCACGCTGATGCACGTTCTGTCACTGCGGCTGCATCCACTCACCCGGGGACCCTGAGCTTCCACGGCTATGAAATGACCTCTGAGGTGAGCCCCTGTCCCACGAGGGATCTAGGAAATGCTACTCGTCCTGTGAAGCCCAGCACCAGGAGGACAGGCTCATCGCGGGATGGGAGGGTTCTTGCTGTGTGGCCTTGGGTAGACAGACCACCTCCTGAAAGCACGCCCTTCGGGGTTTCCTCAAAGCCGACATCAAGTCCATCTGGCTACAGCCTGGCTGGCTCCCATGAGCATCACCAGCACTGTCCCCAGGAAGCCGAAAGCTAGCGTCCCAGGCCTGGCTGTCCCTTGCATGCTGGGCGAGTCTAGGCAAGTTCCTTCTCTCTGAGACTCAGTTTACATAGATGACCCAGCCATCTCTCCCGGCAGTGAAAGAACCAGGATCCCAAACAGCTATCGCTCCCTTCTGAACTCATCTCCTTGTGATCTTCTGAGGAACCCTGTGAATTAGGCATGTCCAAGGCCACGTCTTTCCCCCAGATGGCTGCTCTGTCCTTTCAGGCACAGCCGGCAGCCACATTCGTCCAGCTGGACGTGCTACAGATGCTGTCGTCAGACTCCATGTGTCCCCTGCTGTCTCTCCATTGCTGGGCCAAGTGGATCTGCCCTCAGCACAGTCCCCCCGTGTCCTTCCTCTTCCACCACCTCCACTGCCCTCGTCAGGAACCTCAGCATTTTCCTCTTTGGCTGTGGAAACATCTGAGTCTCTTTCATTCTTTCTTTTCTCCCACTTTCCAGTCACCAAGGTCACCTTAGGAGAACTGGCGAGCTCCTTGTCCAGTTCCTGCTCATCCCTGGGTCGCACGTCATCTCTTCCTTCTGCAGGTTTTCCAGAACTTCAGGTCCACCTACGCCTCCAGTCACACCCACGCACGCCCAGGATCAAACGGCCCCTGGCAGGGCTCTCCGCAGATTTTCACTACAACTTGTCTTGGGTCCCAGTTGTTTTTCTCAGGTCTGTGAACTCAGTGAGGGTCAGTCCATGTTTAATTCATCCTTTGTCTGAGGGGTCCTTAGCATGGTTCCATCTCCCAACACTGTCTCTTTGTTTGCTGAATTGAAATAAACTCATGAACAGAACCAAATCCCCTCCCTTCTAATCTCAGTAAATTCTGCTGCCCTATTTTCTGTTTTCATTTAAAATTTATTCTATTTATATAATTCTATTTGTCTTACATATATAATTTGTTATATATAATATACTATAATATGCATATGTCACATGCCTATTTTATATAGAACCTGTGTAAGTTGACCACCCAAAGGACTGTAACAAACTGGTCAACATACAGAGGTGGTCCGTATGGAACCACCAACGTAAGGAACTAGGCCTGCGGTACTGACGTGTACATGGGCTACCTGTCCAGTCTATGAAAATTAGGTCAACTTAAGGCAGTGGTCAGTGTAGGAAGGTGGTCTGCTATGGAGGTTCTGCTGTATATAGATCCATTCAAATAAAACACTAGTAATTTGTAATTACTAGCTTGTTAACATTTTAAACATAGAAATAATTCACAGTAAATCTGTATCCTTCCCACTACTATTCCACATAGTGGGAGTACAATCAATATTCACAGTATCACAGTAAGGTTTAAAGTACCAGAAAGAGATGGCTAATTAATGATATTGGTACTTGAACAACAATATCTATCCCCTTTTTCTGATATGCTATGACAAGGAAATTACAATTATAGTTTTTTTTTTAAAGCATTAGCCAGATATCCTTGTTCTAAATTATATTACGAAGTACCCAAAGTCATAGTCAGACAATGACCTTTTTGATTGCTTCCTGGGTGTTTTTCTTGACTATCTTGGGGATGCAGTTCTCTCTGGAGCACAGACACTGCTCTGGGGCTCCGGCCTTACCTGTATACCCAAGTCTGAGGGCAGGTTAGGTGCTCAGCAACTGGGGAACCCAGTCATGGCACCCCATAAAGTTGTACCATGGGAAAGTATGGGCCAACTCAAGTCATTCTTACAACCTCTAACATATCTATGTCAGCCTCTGAAGCCATTATGATCATACATGCTAATCAGAAAGAAGAAATCATTTATTAATGTAGCCTGACAATGCACCTTGTCCCTGACCTCAATGAAAAGCACAGAGTTTTCCATCTTTGGGCAGAAACCATGTTGTATCTGCAGTGAAGAGGAGGCAACTGGGAATTCTCTGTATCCAAAGCTAGTTGCAGGGAGTCCCTTGGGTGCTGGGGTGGACCACCAGGCCGTGATCTGGGTTCACACCTCGCCTGCCTGTCTCATTTTGCAGATCAGCATGGTTTTGTCCAGAGAGGTCAGTGAGTCCCTGGGTGGTCAGTGCTGGAGCCAAGGCTGCAAAGCCACTGTCCCTCACTGGGCCACCAGCCCAGGGCTCTGGTTTCTAGATGCAGTGCATTAAAGAGCTCCCTTCCTTTCTGTCATCAGCTGAGAGTCACCCACAAGGTAAGGAACAAGGATAGTTCTCCTCACACACAGAAAACCATTAGTCTTGAGTGTCGCTAGTGACCCGTCTAAACCCCAGTCTCCCTAGACCTCCATGATGTCATCTTCAGAGATGACAGGGTTCTCTTACGATGACTGCGTGGAAGCACCTGCTGATGCCCTCGGCAGCCACTGGCTCTGGACCTTGTGGCAAGGACTGAATCCTGTATTTAGTCCCTAGAAGAATCTTCCCATGAATCTAACAGT
Source organism: Arctocebus calabarensis (assembly GCA_963573935.1). Classification (NCBI taxonomy): domain Eukaryota; kingdom Metazoa; phylum Chordata; class Mammalia; order Primates; family Lorisidae; genus Arctocebus; species Arctocebus calabarensis. The sequence goes on along the minus strand of CAUYON010028977.1, from coordinate 57,003 downwards.
GTAGCTCCCTTATGCTGTTTTAAGCATCAGTAAATGCCTCTTTAACTTTTACCTAGGGCATAACCGAAGGTGATGACTATTGGTATAATTGGCCTTTCTCTGCTGAAGACATTTTATCTGATTGCTTTATAAATAATATGTTGAGATAAGTAGTCAGTTTTCAGTTTTACAGCTATAGTCAGTTTGACAGTATCTACAGAAGAGAATTAGGTGTTTCTAAAAGTTTCTAAAAAAAAAAAAAAACCCTAAATTCTTATGCATTGGGGGAAATAATATTTGTAGAATTCGAATAGTAGAGTAAAAAAACACTTGGATTATTAGCTTTGGGAATTTTTCTAGGAGAATTTTGAGGTCTGTCAAAATCATTCTTTTTTTCCAGACTTTTAATTTACTTTATTAAAAAGTGTATTTCCTTGCACCATAATAATGTTGTGTAAGGTATATCCAGGGATTTCTTTCTGTCATCATCTTCCCACCCTGTCACTCAGTGTGAATACTGGGGACAAAGCTCTAAACGTTAGACAAAAGGCTAATTGCTCCTCCGCCCCAGATCATGTTGTAAAAGAACGTAACTAGCACCCGGGGTGACTGGAGCAAGACCCCAGAGGATGCTTCCAAGAAGACATAATCACAGAACCACAGAGACTGCAGAGACTCTAACCCGTGGGCTCTGCACAGGCCAGGCTGGCACCACTTCTGTGCACAAATGCAGTCACCTCCATTAACAACAGGACTTCCTCAGTCAGAAGCCTGTGGGCTCTGCTGGCTGGTCTGGGGTGTGCCTTGCCCTGGCACCTCCCATTTTTCAGCATATTCAGAATCAGCGAAGAGTCCGTGTGTGATTTTACCTGGAAGCCTTTACAGGCTTCATTTTTGTGCTCTCATTGGTGATGCAGTGACCCAGGAAGATTTGTGAAAATGCGACCCATTGCTTTGGTAAATTCCTCATTCAGCTTCATATTAAGGTATTTTCCTTATATCTCCTGAAATTCTCTTGTCAACTGGGGAAAAAACTTGTGTAAGTTAGGAGCTTCCTGCTGGAGAAGCAGTCAGATTTTGTACTACCGGAACATTCCCCCGCTGCTAGAAGGATGGGTGCAGCATCCTTGTCCATCCATGAGGATGTTCTGGCTCCTTCTCCTCTCCTTCATGCCTGGAGGCCTCTCTAGAGAGGAACCTCATCTTCCCTAACATCCTCCGCTGGTCATCTTGTTTCTCTGGAGTCTGCTCTGCCAGGCAGAAGGGTCCACCGCGTCCACTGCCCTGCCTGTCTCTCACCCCAGCAAACCTTCAGTGTAGGGGGCTCCCTCTGGGCTCAGTTCTGTGCTATCCTCATGCAGGGTGTAAGGGCGTGGGGCTGCATCAACTTGTAGTCTGTCAGTTTCACACTCCTGCCAAACTCCCAGTGCCTTGTGCCAAGCCTGTTTCCTAGGAGCTCCTTGAACAAATGCTTGTCCAGTCAACGCTTCTAGGCTCCCAAACTGGAAAAGGCTCAGGCAGTTTATCAAAATGGCGGTTTGGAATTCTGTATCATAGCAAATGATGGGGTTCAGTGTGGACAACAGGGCATCCTCCAGCTCCTTCCCTCTGTACTATCAGAAACATGACAGGCAGACCCATGGTGTTCCCATCCAGTCGGTTCTGAGCCCACCACTGAACCACAGAATGATTAATGTCACTGGAGGCCACCAAACAGGTGGCCTTGGTGACAGAGAAATGGGTGGCGTGTTCGAGAGCTGCCTGCCTGTGGTTTTGTGAGAGACGCAGGCAGTCACTGCGGTCACATACCTAACTTAGGAGTTCTAACACTTTACAAGATTTTGGATCCTGGGGAAGATACTATTTAATTAATCTGAGTCAGCATTGCTGTTATTTTCCAAGTCTGGCTTCCCTCCCCAAAAGCCTTTGAATTGAGGTTGGCACATACTATTTTCATACCAACTGTACAATTTAGAATTTAGGCCGTCTCTTGCAGTATTATTTCACCGATTAACCATTTCAGTGAAAGAAGGAAAAAATGGATTTGCCAGTGGTATGTTTCATTGTTCCTTTCTGAAACAAAATCTGAGTACAAGGTGAGTCATCCATAGCGTGACTCATCAGACTAATCTGATAAAAGAATAAAACAGGATGGATACAAAAGACTTCAACTGCTTATGAGCAAAGATTATATTAGTAATTTATCCTTAAAACATTTTCTGAAATAATTACACTGTATTTTGACAAGAAACTTGGAAGATAAGCTAGAAAAGTTTTACTTAAGAAACTGAAACTTGAATCTCTTTTAATCTTCTTTCATGCTGAGCTGGTCTTTAATTAGCATATCACAACTGGTCCAGATTAAAATCAAAGGGCTGTCATCTTAGAAGAAAATGTAAGTATGTCAAGCATCTTAAAATTTCCAGTTATCAGAACTGTCACTCTGTTACTTGGGGTATCAGCAGGTCAGTCAATTCTCTGTTGAAAAATTGTTGTTCAAGTCTATGTAAATTGACTTGCTGATGAGAAATGCTATTACTGTCCACGTTTTTACCACCATGCCTAGTCTTAGTTGAAGGTGTCAGATGCATTTCTTTTCATAATTGTAAAGACTGGCCCTTGGAGGCCAGGCACAGTGGCTCACACCTATAATCCTAGCACTTTAGGAGGCCAAGGCAGGTGTATTGTCTGATCTCAGTTCAAGACCAGTATGAGCAAGAACAAGACCCCGTCTCTACTAAAAATAGATAAATTGAGGCAAGAGGATCACTTGAGGCCAAGAGTTTGAGATTACTGTGAGCTATGACACCACGGTACTCTACCAAGGTCAGAGTTCTTGTGGTTGGTTCAAAGCCAGGCTCTATCAAGGGTGACAAAGTGACACTGTCTCAAAAACAAAAACTGGCCTTTGGGCTTTCAGAGCTGGGAGGAACCTTCTTGATCCTTTAATGCAATCCCATAGGATTTAGATGTTGAATGGATACTCCACCCAAGAGCAGGTGGAAGCCCAGCCCTGACCTCCCAGAAGTTGAGGGTCTGAGGAGCAGGCTTTGCCAGGCAGGTGTTTCCAACCTTTACTTGTGGAACCGGTAGCATTTTTCCTGAAATTGCTTCAAGAATTGCTTTTGTCCTTTGATGTTTATTTAAGTCCTTTATATTTCCATGACAGAATTATTTTTTGCAGAGAAGAATGTACCACCACCCATGGCAAAGGTGCACATTTATTATAGGACTATGTTGACAAAACCACAAGCAGGCATGTCCCAAACACCCCACCCTTTTCATCTCCGTGGGCCAATTGTTCCTGGAAACACGGTATGTAGCTATGCTGCTCAGAGAGAGTAATTGAGTTATTGAGTTTCTAGTGAACAGCAGTGTTTACATGTAGGACAGGCAGGGTCAAATTCATTGACCTCCAGGGCCCTCTGCCTTCTAGCAAGCAGAGTGTGACAAATTGCAACACTGGACCCTGGCAGCTGTGATGGCCCCTGGGGTTCTCAAGCCTCTGGGACCAGCACAGTTCTGGGGCATTTTAAGATTTTGAAACTCCTCTAATCTACTCAATCCCAGGGGCACCAGGCATCTCATGGGGAAGACAGAGAAGGCGGTAGAGATGTCGGTGCCTGAACTCGCAGTAGTGTCCCTGTGCTCTTAGAGCTTGTTCCGAAGAGCTTGGCTTTGAACCAACCACAAGGACTCTGACCTTGAGCTACCGCTTTCTCTGTCTGCTGGGGTCATATCTCTGTAGAGTTATATGCAGGAATTGAAGGAGGACTTGTTTGCAGGTTTCCATGGTCAGGACAAGAAATGGACTTATAAAAGTCTTAGACATTTGGAAACTCCCAGTGGCTCGCTCTGGGTCTGTACTTGGGAGATGCTGTGGCCACCCGTGTGCACTGCTGCAGGGCACTTGAGCAGGGGATTCCTCCTGTCCAAGGACTTTTGAATGAGTTTTCAGCTCTAATGCTTTTCTAAGAAGAAACATCTGTTCTTAAAAATGCAATTGACATTTGGGGGCTGAATCACAGGGCATTATGGCAGGCTGAGCGATACTCTGGCTCTGTTCCCCCTGGCTCCACATTCCTCTTCCTTTTTTGGTGAATAGGGACCCTGAGGGAAGTTACCACTCCTGGTGTCTCAACTGCTCTCAGCCACTGGAGCGGAATTCAGTAGATGGAGTCTTCTGAAAGTGATGTTTTCTCTTCCTTCTGGGAGATAATTCGTTTTATTCAGATAGGATTATGGAAACCCTCCTAACTGACATGCTGGGTTGACCACCACTAGCCTTTCCTTCCAGGACGTGAGTGATGCCCCACGAGGCCAGGGGCTCCTAACAGTCCTTTCTCTGCCTGCTTCCCACAAGGATGCTGGGCCGTTCCTGAACCTGTTTATGTCATTCCTGCTCACTATTGAGATAATTTAAATATTGAATGTTGTGTAAACTAATGAGGCAAGAGAGAATTGTTATTTTTGTGAGTTAGATGCTTTGGAGAGAGTAGGGCACTGCAAAATATTGAATGTTAAAGAGGCTGAGGCAAATGAACTATGTATTCAGAAGGATTCTGAAATTAGATTCTATCACAAGACTTTGCTCCAAGTTAAAGAAAAGAAACCTGGTCTGGTTCATGGAATAGAACTTGGACCTGTGTAGCAACGGTGCCCATGTTCAAAGAAGACATCTGGGCCTCACCACAAGAGACTGGCATAGCTTGAAAATAATTTAAATACAAGAGTAATTTATGAGATTCAAATTAAAATAACGTTTAAGTTGGGTACACTTCACTTTTTATGAATTCCTTGTTGACTGGTTTTTGAATTAATGGATGAGCTTTTATTCCCTTTATCACCTGTTTCTGCAGATCTTAGGAAACTTATTCAGCATCAATAACCATTAGAACAGTAACTGTTAAACTTGATTATTTCCCTTATAAAGTGAGAAAATTTGGGAAACAGTGCTCGATGAGCTACTTATGTTCAGCTGGGTAGTAAAAAACAAGATCTTTCTATGAATTTTAGTTGGGAAGGCTCCTGGGGGCAGTGGGAGTCCAGCAGAAATATTTATCTACAGAATGTTCTGGGACTAGCCCACTGAGCCTTTCTGAGTAACTTCTGTGTACAGCAGAAGTCTGGGGCTTGCGGGAATTTTTTGTTGTTATTATGACTCTGAGGTGGGGCAAGAGATTTTAAAGGACTGTTCTGCAAGAGTGGTGCAGATGTCCACTTTTTCTCTAGCAGCACCTCTCCCAGATGCTTCTTGCATTTGTTCAGGGCTGACTGAAGGGCCTATGAGTGGGCAGGAGGCCTGTCTCTATTTGGTGTTTGGAGGTGTGAGTGGGCAGGGGGCCTGTCTCTATTTGGTGTTTGAAGATGTGTGCCATCAAATCACCAGTGTGAACAGTCGCATCTTCAGTGACATGGTCTCTGCCAGTCAATGTGCCTTTTTCCCAGCTCATAACGCGATAAACAAAGGGATCACGATGCTTCAGTTGCTCGTTCTGCGAGTCTCACTGAACTTTAGCCAATTCCTGTGGTGCCTGGACACTTAGGGTCCTTTTGGAAATTGGCCAGTGGCTGACATATTAGGGATCCATGCAGAATGTTGCCGAAGACAGTTCAAAATAGTAACCACTTGAGACTAATTCCTGAAGAGACAAATTCCTGTCCTTCATGGACTTGTGAAATTACTTTTAGTATCATTTTTTATGTATGTTCGTTCTGGACTTAGAGCTAAATTTATTTAAATTATTTCAGGTATGTTGGACAATGGCTTAATGAGTTCCTGTTTAGTCACCCACAAAGTGTTAAGTAGGATTAGTCTGGAAAAGCTCATTCTCTGAACCTTCCCTGGAAGTCCTTGCACACTCCTGTCTTGTTGTCCTAGCTAACCAAAGTAACACTGACCTCTGAGGATATGCTTGGCCATCAACATTCTTCACTCCTTTTTCTGTTACTGAAGTTAGTGTTTTATGTCAGAGCCCAGCCCTTCACTGTTGCTTCAAAATTCTCCTCCATGGTGTGCACATAGTAGTAAGTTTCCCATGAAGTCATCTCCTCGGATACAAACTCTGCTATCCCTGAGTTTGTAACAGGGAGGGGTTCTTGAAGGAAGACTGGCATGGATTTTTTTTTTTTTTTGAGACAGAGCCTCAAGCTGTCACCCTGGATAGAGTGCTGTGGCATCACAGCTCACAGCAATCTCCAATTCCTGGGCTCAAGCGAGTTTCCTCTGCCTCCCAAGTAGCTGGGACTACAGGCGCCCGCCACAACGCCCGGCCATTTTTTGGTTGTAGCCGTCATTGTTGTCTGGCGGCCCCAGGGCTGGATTCGAACCCACCAGCTCAGGTGTACGTGGCTGGCGCCTTAGCCCGTTGAGCCACAGGTGCCGAGCCTGGCATGGATGTTTGATTTTAAACTCTGCGTTGACCACAGCCAAGAGCAATCAGCGGCTTAGCATATGCTGTTCCAGGGCTGATGGAGGGGTCTGGCTTCTTGCCACCTGCCAGGACGCCTTATCAGCCCTTAGGGTGGGGATGGTTCCAAGGAGGTAAGGCCTTTTCAGCTTCAGCACTGCTGACGGTTTGGACTGGCTGAGTCTGTTGTGCAGGACTAGTCTGTAGCACCGAACGCCAGAAGCATGTCTAGCCTGCCACTTACCAGGGGCTAGCAGCACCTTCCCATTTGTGACAACTGAAAACGTCTCCCTGCCGAACCAACCAAACATCCCCTGGGCTGAGAACCTTGGCAGGAAGGAATGTGCTCAGGGGCATGCACTGCTCACGGCAGCCTTTTGCTCACTTCTGTCTGTGCAGGGGCAAGGCCCCCAGGTCCCAACTCTGCTTTAAAGAACCTGGGCCCTGTGATACTCTGCCTGGAGTGGAGACACATGTGTCCAAATCCATGCTTTCCCTTGGGAAAGAAGACTGATGGATCTAAGGTCCTGCATCCCCAAGTGTCTTGCCCATCCCTGTCTCTCTGATGCAAATGATTGTAACTTTGAAGAGCTTTTCAGAGGGTGGTTTGTGGGGGGCTTCCTTAATTTTTAGAGACATGTAACTGTTCAGTTATAGTTGTTTTTTGATCATCTGGCAGATCATTATAATTATTCTTTAGTTTTAATTTTAAATGAATTAAAATCATTACATTTCTCATTGCTTTTGTACTATGTACTTTGTGAAAATCACGTTTCAAATAAATAAATAAATAAATAGCAACTGGTCTGATTATCTTTAATCCTAAATTAGCTGGTAAAAGACAAACACAGCTTTCTGCCTGTTGGAGATTTCTGCTGTCCTCTCACTGATGTCACTAGTATAAACAAACTTCAAATTAAAAAAACACAAGCAACAGCTGTAAGGGCTCTAGAGAGGGGACGCTGCCCAGTGCCACCGTCCTTGTGAGCTCCCAGGACATAAATTGCATGTTTGGTGCGAGCAGCCCCGTCCTTCCCTGGTATCCCTATGGTGTGGTTTCAGGCCTTTGATCTACACCCTCTGAAAGGCTTATGTTTTACAGCCTTTCCATTATACACAGAGCAGTGCCCAGGGCTGGGGCAAGCTATCAAACTGTTACACCAATTGTTAAAACTACTAAGATGCATTTGCAAGATAAATAGGTGACAGTGCTCCAGCATCCCCCATGCTATATCTGGGGTGGAATCTTTAGAGGTCACTTACAATCAGGGTCAAGTATGGCTCTATACTTTCCATCTGATAGAATCACCCCCGCATGGCCCCAGATGGTTCTTGCATTTGTGGGTAAACATCATTTGTCACTCATAATATAGAACAAGTGGGAAGAGGAGAACGTTAACATACCTATAAATAATGCAGGCACTGTTCCTGCACGTGTCACAATTAGCTGTGTCTTGCCCCGTCCGATATGAAAGCCTACAAGATAAGAACAGGAGAGCATTACAAGGGGTGGCTGGGGGTCGCTGGCTTCACAGAGCAGATGCGTCTCACAGCAGACACTTTCCTGATGCCAGGTTCGTCATGGTCATGGAAAGTGGTTAGTGTGTGTATCCCATGTCACACCTGTCCCTGCCTCTGTGGTACAAAGCCATCGCGACACCTATAGCTAAGGTGGTATTTAAGTTTAGAATGTGAACTTGAGCTACTGGATGAAGTAAATAATCTGATTTTGTTAGAAGCACAGGGAATTTGGGATGTTTCAGGGAAGCTTTAGATTTATGGTGTTTTAAAGAAACTCTGAACCAACTGTGGATATACAATGCTGACTCAATGGCCTGTTTTTGTTAGAACAGAAATGGCAAACTCCTGCCCACAAGCCAAATCCTGCTCACACCTGGTTTTGTCCAGCAAGCTGCGAATGGATTTTACATTTTGCAGTGCTTGAAAACAGAAAAAAAAGGGATATATTAATATTTGTGACACATGGAAATTTTCTGAAATTCGCATTTCAGTGTTCTTAAATTTTTCAATTTTGCTGATAAAAATTGTGAAAAACTTTATGAAAATATGTAGACCGTGTCCTTGTCGTTGCCTCTTGATCTGCAAATCCCAGTGTATTTACATTCTGACCCTTCAGAGGAAAAACTTGCTGGCCCGTGGGGCGGATGAGCTTCCTGCCATCGCAGTGACTTCTGACTTAGGTCCTCTGACTACCTTCTCTGGGGAGTCCTGCTAGCCCTCCTAAGCCAGGCAGAGTTTGGCTTTTGCCGGGGGAGGTTTCTAACTCTCTCCCAAGTGTAAAAGCAAAATTGAAGGTTGTACAAGCTGAAAGCTGTGATGAAGAGGACTTTCACCAGGCCAGTGTTGCCTTGACTGTTCCTTGGCCCAGGGAGTCAGGAAACCAGCAGGTGATGCTTTGGGCTTTCATGATCCTCCTAAATACTCTGGCTGGCCTTCCCTTTCTGATATTTTTAACATGCAGGTGTGCTTCTTCTGGATATTATTTTGCACCCAAGAACAAGTACAATAACCAGAATCTGTTGAATTTGTGGCAGGAGAAAAGAGTCCATCTGAATTGGCTTATAAACATTTTGGGGGCAAATTCACGTGTGTGGATTCCATCAGCATAGCAACCATGTGCACACAAAGTCTTCTGTCAACATCTCTAGTCAATATTTTTATCACCTCCGCTTTGTAAACTGCTCTCGTATACACTATGGATTTTAAATGGAAAATAAGTTTTGTTTTTCTCATTATATTTTGCATTACGTAAACATTTGACAAAAGGATTGTCTGCTCAACGCCAAGATCATCTCAGTGGGCTTAGTAAACTCGGACATGACCTTTGAATTCTGCACAGTGTGTTTGTGATCAAGTGACCATACTCTGCCCAGAGTGCTGCTAAGCATCTCCTGGGATTCGTTATGTTTGAACCAGAATCAGAATCACAGCATGGCTGCGTTTATGTCCTTGTTTTGCATTGTCACACCATATGGGGTGCCTTTGGGTACCCACGATTGGCCTTTCATTCTCCTTTAACTTTGCAGAAGGGAGGAGGATGGGTAGGTAGCCTCTACCTTACTCGTCTGGGGGTTCTTCCCCAGACATGGTAATTTTTCATTCTTAGCCATTCATTCCCCATGGATGCATCACTCCTGGACCTTCTCACCTGGATGTAGCTTTGTCTGCCCCCCGACTGTCATGACATCAGCCTTTTCCCTTCCCTCATGCCTCACATGTACATCCTGCCTCTCTCCAAGAGCTTATTCTACTCATTTAAGAATGAGTAGAATAAGCTCCAAGCTCATTTAAGACTACAGTTGGCCCCAAGCTCATTTAAGACTACAGTTGTGCAGTCCTTGAACCTGAGTCCCAGCAGTGACATGCTCCATGCTGAATGTGTAGCTGAACTACTGGCTTGGGTTGGAGGTGGAGGCAGCTCTGCGGTCATGCTGCACTAGTGAGCACCAGACAGCAGATAGTGCAGACTAATTGTGGGGGGCTATTCAGATCCAACTTTTAGGTAATAAAGTGGGCAAATCCAGGAGTATTTCTTAACCATTACCAGGTAGCACTCTTTCTGATGGGCTTACAGATGCCTTCCTGCCCTGGACTTTAAGACAGATCTCTCAGAAGCCTCATCACCACCAACACCCCTTCCTTGCCCATGTCCCAGAGTTCCTCATTGTTTCACTTGCATTAGAGCCTCTAGTCTCTGATGAATTTTGCTAGCGGTGCTTTACAGAGGAGAACACAGGCACATTTCAGGTCTAGGATCTCATTATTCTCCGACCCCTGGCCCTGATGCTCCCTGTCACCTTGCTTGTGTCTCGGGACTGTGTTTGGCCCTGTGTGTAATTAGCAGCTTGGGACAGTCAATGAACCTGGCAATGACAGGACAAAGGCTCCAGGCACCTGAAATGCACAAGATTACTCTCATCCAGGACCTTCAAGTTCCTCAATAAGAAACTGCTTTTTTTAATGCTCTTCCTGAAAAGATTGTATTTTAATCACTTCGTAGAAGGCAGACTATTCACCGTTACAGTCAGTAAGCAAATAGGTATTAAGTGCCACTGAGTGTCTGACAGTTTTTCTGGCTGCAGAGGAAACATCTGGGGGTAAGAGTGCAGACAGTAGGATGAAAGACGCAGATGGGCAACACATCAGTGCAAATGTGAATGAATGAATGAATGAATGAATGAATGCCTAAACGGTTAGCTACTTCTTGATACTGCTGAGTGTTAAGGAAGTGTTGTGAAGGAGTGGCTTTACCTTGATTTGTAATAAAAATGTAGTCAAGTGTCTGATGAGCCACAGTTGAGTGTTGCAAACAGAAGGACCATCAGATTTTAACATCCTACAATGGGAATGATGTCCCTTTTGTGGGACAAGAACAAAAGGCTGCTGTTCTAGAATAGATGCAGTAAGTAAGAGCCCAGAGACACGAGAGCAGATCTGGTAGAATGGAAGGCCCTTTGGACATTTTTTTTTTTTTTAATTGAATGGGAATCTACGACAGAGATTTTCCTTATACATGATGGAAAGACATGGAAACATTTCCTTTTGACTTTTCCTTTTAATTCTTTCCTTCTGTAACATGACTTTCATTTACTTTCCTTTATTTTGCTATTTTTATTTACAACCCAACCCAATTCACCTGTTCCTGAGGAAATGGCATGGTTTTGCTGCTGTCTGTTGGTAAGAAGCAAAGGAGTTCCTACTCTTCTTTGTATGGAGTCATCCCTGTGGTCACGTCCCCCTGCCCCCTGCTGATTAGAAAGAAAACATTTCTACCCTGTTTTTGAGAAGTATTTTCAGGATGTCATGACCATGAACCTTTCCCAGGGAAACCTTCTAGTATGTTTCTAAGGTTTTGTTCAGGATCTTTCTTTTATTTAAAGGAAATCAAATGTTTGGAGTCCATGGACGTCGGCATCCATTTGTCGATGAAATTTAAAGTGTTGACCTGTGTCACATGGTAAATTCACAGGCAACTGCCAGCAGCTAATGTCAATCAGGGTATGCTTGCTAAAATTTCATTAAGCACAAGGGTGTTCTCAATAGGGAGCTTAAAACTATGTAATCCTTTGTGCTTATTGCTTTGATAATCCATCTAATTGTCCTTGAAGCTTCCAAGCTGTAGGGTTTGGCTTCACTGATAATTTTATGGTCACATTAATAATTGGGTTGCAGCATCTGAATGAATATATTCTCCAAATAGAGATGAAACAGATTAGTTCTTTCTATGGGACAGGGAACACAAAGTGCTGAGATGGAATTTCCCTAATTTTTTTTTTTCCTTTTCGATTTGGAAACATGTCATAAAACCAATATTTGGAATGATTATCTTTCTGTATTGCCATTGCTACTGCGGAGAGGAATCTGAAAACTTCAAACTGCTAGAGCAGACATTTTTCTGATGAGAGTTGGGCTACAGATCTTTTGTGAATTAGGAGGGTGGAGAGGAGAGCACTCAGGATGCAGAGGAGGAACGTTTTGATCCAAAATTATAAATTCTGTCTTCCAAAAGAATTGCTAGCTGTGTAAAGCTCTCTTTTGTTCTGAGGAGCCTATCCCTTGTATAAGTTTTTTTAATTCCATGACTAATGCCATACCTAGTACCTGCTGGGCCTTCAGTGAATATTAATTTAGTCAAATCATACAGTCCCCCTTTGTGTTCTTATAGTGATGTCTGAAATAAGACCCCGATCGAATCAAAGATTTCCAACTATGCAAGAAAAAAGGAAAGTATAAATGGTGAAAAGTTTCAGACCTTAGTAATAAGCACATTCGTGTAAATATGGATTCCGTGGCACTCACTAAGTATCATCCCGTAGTCCTTAGTTGTCAAGGCTCTCTTCCTAACAATGCAAATTGTTAGCCTGTGAAAAAACACAGACTTCAGCACCAGGGACAGTGCCAAACAGGCCACGGCGCTGTCTCTTGGTGCTTCTCATTTCTTGTTCCATTGACCCTCTTGCTTCCCATCCCTCCCAAACACAGCTCCAACCCCGGGGCCCCGAACATCACCTGCTCTCCCCTTTGAACTCTACTGGGTCACAGTGGGCCTTCTTGAAAGCTGACAGGGATTCCACGAACACGGACTCTGAGTGAAGGATTTTGTTGCTGCTCTGTTAAAAGCAGAAGGGATCTGGGCAAACTGTTAGGGTAGTTGGATGGAGTCTAGTTTCAGAGCCATTTCCACTTCTACTGTGTGCTGAACCAGATTCCTTCACTAGTCCTTGTTCCACTTTGAAGAAAGTAAAATGAGTTTGGTTTCCAGAACACAGCATGGGACTTCAGTTGGGCATTGTCATTCAAAGGACACCCAGGCTGCCTCTCTGTACTGGCAGCTGGGATTTCTTAAGTTTAACTGAGTGGGCAGTTCCCCCATTTCCCTAGCCTCCTAATGCCTTTATAACAATCTGCTCCAATTCTTCAGCTTTTCATTATGAACTGCTTCTGAATGTATACATATGTATACCTATATATTGATACTATATACTTGTAATAATATAATGGTCTGTTTACTTACAAATGTGTATTTTCTATGTGTGTATATATTACATATACTTTCATATATTTACATAGTGTTTCAAAAATGGGCGACAATTTTGGGTATGCAAGTGTTCAGTTATTCCTTTTACAGGCCATTAGCAAACAAGGGAATCAGGAGTGGAAATTAAACAAAACAGAGAAGGGCAGGTGGTTGGCAGTGCTGGACCTGCAGTTTTTATGGCACAGCCACAGGAATGATAAAGGAAGGGGTGGCTGCCAGCCTCAGGCTGAGAGCCACATGTGGTTACGTCCGGGAGGCAGGGTCTTGAGGAGGGGTGGATAGCTTCTGTTCTTTCCAGAAGGCATCACAGAGAGCTCTAAGTCAGCAGAGTTCTAGGTGGTAGGAAAGGGTGTTGGGAAATGTCAGAGAAAGGTCATGGGGAGCTTTCTTCCCGGCCACCTATCCAAGCTGTCCCTGAGACCTGGAGTTGGGGCCTGAGAGGCAGGGCTCAGAACTCTGATTCAGATAAAACAAAACAAAACATCATTTGGTTAAAAGGTCAGGAAAGGGAAACAGAAAAACCAAAACAACTTTCACTGTGCTTGTATCAGACTCAAAAACTGAAAACGTTCCAAGCACCTCCGAGAAGCATGGATGGCAAGTAGAAATTAATTTTACAGTATTTCATAGCGACCCCAGCACTGGTGCTCATGATTAGATTGACTTTAACACGCTGTTTGTACTGTCAGTTTCACCACACAATTTCCTCCATACGGCCTTCAGTTCTCAATTGACAATTCTCTTCTCACACTGCTGTGCATTAGGCTACGTCCAGTATAGCTGCAGAATCCCGGAAGGCGTTTTGATCTCAACATCACAAACAACCTGCAGTGTGCTGTGGGCCCCTCCCTGGAAGCTCTGCAGGGAGGACATGTGACCCAGCTGCTAATTTGCTCTCTTAAATGGCTTGCAAATTGTCAGCAAGTTCCATGTTCCTAGCATGTAAACACCATTTTGGATAATGCCAGGAGCAGGGCGTGACCCCTTAAGCGTGGTCTTCAAACACGCATTACGCAGAGTATTGGAATGGTCACATTAAATTAACTCAAAGGCTGCATCCCAGGCCTATGTTTGTGGGCCTCAGTGAGAGATGGTAGTTGCTGAAGATATGAAAAAGGCTTTGTTTCTGCTCTCAGTGGTAATTTTTTTGCCATTAATTTATTCTCTTAATTTTGATCTCTCATTCATTGGGCTTTCTCACTAGGTACCCCGAACAATTTTTTCTTCTGCATTCTTCCCCAGGTTTGAGCTCCACCTGTCCCTTCTTGATAACTAAGCCATCACTTATGTCAGCATTTTAAAGGGCTCTTTCCCTTAATAGTCTCAAAGTGACATTAATTACAGGCATAAAATGATATCACTACTATTGTTAGGAGAAATTAAATTTCAAAAAGTAGTCAAAGTCAACTGTGTTCTGTGATTCCCTCCTATGTGGCAGAGCCAGTCCCAGTGGTAGATTTGGCTTGTTTCTAAGTCGTTACTAGGAATTTGCCAGATCATGCCCTGGAAGCGTCCTTACTTCAGATATCAGCTATTCACTAGGTAGAGAGAATTTAGCCTTTCCCCATTATCCAAAAAAACTCAAATGTGTCTGTTCTAAGTATGTGAGCTTTCAAATGCCATCATTTGGAGACATCCAGTTTTAGGTTGTTAAAAGGATATGAAGTTGATTTTCTTAACCAACACCCAGATCACCCATCGGTCATTTAAAGGCAGGTTTGACCGGTTCCCTTCTTCCCAGGGCAGACAGTGGCCGCCTGTCAGCCAGCTCCTGACTTGCTATGCCTGGCTAAGCAGTTCTGTGGTCTTTGGTGGCTTAAGATCTCCAAGCAGACAAAACACGGAGTAATAAACACAGAGGTTGTGTTTTGAAGAACATAAATTCATGGTGACCCTTAATTTTGGCAAAGCTTTGAGGCAAAGCCCCATTTTGAGCATGTCAAAGTAGAGTGAATGGTGATGCCTACACGGCCACCCCGTGGTGCCTCTGCGCGCTCTGCAGGAGCAGCTCATGAGGCTGCCCTCCACACACCTGCGGCTGGCTCTCACTTACTCTCCGCTACCCTGTGTCCTCCCCCGGGCACTTAACACCCAGCATCGCACGGCAGCCTTCACACCTATGTGTGCCCAACGACTGTCTAGTGAACGTTTGCAGGTGAATGGAATGATGAGTGAACCAGCCAATGGAAGATAAAATTAATTGAGAAGGCAACTTCTCAGCTCTGTGAGTGATGGCGTGATCTCCCTTCTAATGAAATTCGGGAGCTCTCACCTGAATGATAAATGGAAGTCTAGGAAACTCACTCGCGTGTTTTCTGCTCAATATCTTGTAGGTGGTAGAGAGCTTCTGTGATCCTTAGTGTAATCACTGAATCACGCATACTTCGAGCCTGTCATGCAATTAGTCCATGTTACGTGATTCTGGTTTCTCTTGCTCTTTTGCCTGTAGATGTGAGGTCAGGCAGTAAGGCAGAGCCCTGAACTGCTGGTGTCCCCTATTTGCATACGACATCTTTTGGGGAAAAGGCAGTCATTGAGATCATTGATTCAAGTGCTCCTCCTTTTTCAGCCATGTGACACCCCCTCCCGCCCCCCCGCCGAAGATGAACGTGCATGTTCTAAACATTTCTATGACACTACGAGAGATCTGTTTTTGGAGTCCCACGTCAGAACTCATTAGTAATATCCCTGTGGGAACATCAGGCTTCCCAGCACCCTGTGGCTGAGTCTCCGTACACCTCACAGGGTTTGAGGGCCAGCCTGGGAACCCAACGCAAATTACTTAGGAGTGGTGTTTGAAGCACAACATGTCTGTAACTCGAGGTGATTCAAATGGAATTCTTTGTCCATTTGTTCCTCATTTTTCCCCAGGATAGGGGGACGTTCTCAAAATCACACACATCCCATTTCCCACAGCCAGGAATTGAGATGTTAACTGTTGAAGGCTCCCCCTCCATCTTCAGACCCCAATAGTCTTATCCATCACGTCAGGGTAATTTTCAGCTATCTCAGTTATTTCTACTGAGTGTCCTAATCAGAGACCTGAAAGGTCTTTGCTACAAATGAACCAAAGTAACTAATGAGCAGCGTTCCCAGCGCACTGCCTGGAGGAGGCTGCTTCACCTATGTGGACGTCCCATGTAGGGGACAGTTGCTTGTAGAAATACAGGCCTTGCCCTCAAGACACGTCAGACCCAGAAGACCCGATTCCAACAGGAGGGAATTGCTTATCTGCTAAGGACGTAGTGTTGCATGACTTTGAGAAGCAGCACCCTTTCCACAGGGCTGTTTCCAGTGCTCATGCAAACCAGCCTCCTTGGTCCCGCCGGCTTCTCTGTTCGCTCCTAGGTAGCCCTGCACCTTCTCTGTGGCCCCCTCACAGACCATGCCACAGTCGATCTGTGACCTGCTGAAGTTCCTTTATATTGTGGGACTCAGCATTTTGCTGGCTGAAAACATGTCTTTGTTACTTTCCCCAAGGTTTGGTGCCTTCCAGAGATATGATCCTCTCATGCCTGTTGGAAAGTTAGGGCCCTTCCGACCCCAACCTCCTTCTCTCTTCTATACTTCTCCTCACCACTAACCACCGTGAATCACACCACAAACTGTAGTGGTTTGGGTTTTTTGTTTTTTTCTTGCCTCCCTCCACTAGAATGTAAACACAGTGAGGGCAGAGAATTTGTCTGTTTGATCGCTGATGAACTATCGATGTCCATGGGGGTCTGGAGTATAGATAACCAAGAAATAGGTTCCCAATAATGACTGAGTGAATGGATACATAAAAAATCTGCAGGAATATCCTTGTGGTTCACCTGACAACACAGCCTTTTGCTTCTGAAAAGGAAAACAGAACTGACAGCTTTGTGATGTTCCCGGATGGATAAGGAACATCTGTCTAAATAGTATTCACATTATCTCATTTTAAATTTCCCCAAACAAGTGGGAAAAAGGTCAGTCATCTTTCTGCTTCTCGCACCCCGTTATGAAAATAAATGGCTTAGTTTTGCACCAAACCAGCTCTATCTCCATGCCCGAGAAAGGTCATTGCTCGCCCAGGAGCAATCCTGGGGAACTGCTCCAAGGAGAAGCACCCAGACTTAATACACTGGGTTGCTTTCGTTACACAGTATTGACAAATTAACTTTTATTTGCTACACTGCAAATGTGGTGACACTATCATTCTCGGGAGGCTCCGGCTATTACAGAAGCTTCTAGTGCTTGTTTCCATTACAATGAATTAAAGTGAAACAATAATGGTGGGTTCTCCAAGAGGTCTGGCTGGGACCTTCCTCCCCTGGAGAAGCAGCAAGAGTCGGCTGGTCTCCCTTGCTTTCTCTCTCAGCTCCCCATCTCCTGTTTTGCTTCCTTATTTTTGTTGCCCCTCCCTGTGGCCCTGTCCCAGCTCCTTGCTTCCTCCATTTTATACAGCACTATGCATACTGAAGAACACGGAATGCATTACGATTTAGACTTTTTTTGTGTGTGTGGTTTCTGGCTGGAGCTGGGCCTGAACCTGCCACCTCTGGCACATGGGGTCGGCGCCCTACTCCTTTGAGCCACAGGCGCCACCCATGATCTAGACATTTTTATCACTGTTCGAAATACCTGCCGATTTGAACAGAGAAAAAGACAGAGGTGAATGCTATTAAGGCAGGACCTTTTCCTTCTTTATTGCCTTATAATTGTATTTTTTTATAATATAAAATCATATGTAAAGATGTGGAAAGACAGCGATTATTTGTGTGGACTGCCTGATAATATTACAAACAGGGTAAAGTCTGCACTTCCCTGTATATGTTCATGCAATCAGGGAGAAACCAAATTGCAAAATGATGACCGTGATGATACAAACAAGTCACTTGCCCCAGAAGGCACCAGGAGTAGCTCTTAATAAGGAAAATAACTTTTTACAGCTGAGGCTGAGTTGATTAACTTGTTTTCCTCCAGGAGAGATAAGGATTAAGCTATAAGTTATTGAAAATTAACGAAAATGAATTTTGGTGACACTGGCTACCAAACCAGAATGAAAATAAGGAAGTGAGTATATTGCATCCAAACAGATTTACTTTTTGGGATGCGATCATTTCTCTAGCTCTCATGCTCTCACACTGTACAACTTACCGAGGTTTAAATTTGAAAGCATTAACGTTGTATATTTGTTAGTGGTTCTGATGGTAAATATCTGCAGAGGTTTTTATCTTTTATTTATAATTTCTTTTGATTTTTTTTTTTTTTTAGATCAGGTTAGTTCACGATTTTTACTGAGAATTTATTCTTCTTGAAGATGTCACGCAAGCCTGACCTTGCATTTGTGTTTTAAGCAAATGCTTCAGAACCTCTTGTTACTGAAGATTAAAATCTTTAAATTTTGGTGTGATCATTTATAAAGTTCTTTAGGTCCAATTATGAGCCTTATCTAAGGAGATATCCCAGTGCTTTAACCAATGAGATACTAATAGAGAAAAATTTTACTCCATTTTTGGACACAATATGCCCATCTCTAGATCATCTTTTCCCAGGACCTCAAGACTCATGAATTTTTCTCTCACATATGGCCTTAGTGTTTATTTTTATGTTGCGTGCAGAACTTTCATTTGTTGTTCACATGAATTTGGACATCGGTTTGAGGAAGTAAGAGCCAGATGGGCACGTGGTGGTCCTTTGAGGGAGACGACTACAAAGACCATGATGAACTGGTTTCCGAGGCAGGTTCCTCAGGGGTACATCTTGCACCCTGGCAACCAGGTGCATGGACTTAAAGATCAATGTCCTTGCTTTTTTTGACATTACTTCATAGCAGGAATTTCTCTTAATGATTTTAAATTGTTAAAAATATACTTTATTCCAGGGATCCCTTCCTGTGGTGGCCTCTGCCATCTCTAGCATTTAAGTTAGTATGAACCCCTCCAGGTCTAAGGGAAGGGGCTTCTGTAGTCCCCCCCAAAGTAAATGGAAGAATCCAGACTTGCAGTTGCAAGAAAAATGCTTGCTTTTTCATTATGTAGGGCATACGTGGCTCTCCATGTCCAGAGGAGGTAGGGGTTGAGTGGCCAGGCAGGCCTAGGATTCCGTCATTAACTTGTCTTACCAGCCTTTTGACCTTGAGGAAGGGAGCTGGAATAGCCAAGCTATAATATCCTCTTGGAGGTCATTCCCACCTTAAATTGTTATTTGAAGGATTAAATAAGAAAATACCAAATGGCTAGCCTGTTCTAAGTGCTCAAAATAGGTGAGCTCTATCTGCCTGGGGATGCTCATTTCACTGAACTCTCTTAGATCCAGTGGGGAATAGAGCTCAAGCCACTTTTGCATAGCTTAGCAGAAAGTGCATGGGATTTTAGAAAGTATTTGAAAACTAGAACTTGCATTTCTTTTTTTTTCTAAATCCAAATTCTGGAATACAAATCCATAAATTCCATAAACGTTCATGCTATGCTTTGAATTGCTCATTTTATCTGCAAATGGGCTGTGTGAATTGCCTAGTAGCTTGGTGGAGGTGCTTTTATTCACCTCCCAACTTAAAAGGTTGGGGAGGTATTTGAAATCTATTTTGGCATTCTGCACAGGAAGATTATTTAAATTACATTTTCAAGTATGTGTGATACCTACATGAAGCCCAAAGGAGGAATTTGAAATGCATTTTATACTCTTACAAATATATTTTGCTTTATTTTTCATATTAGAGATGGAAGGGCTTATTATCTTTTAAGAACTTAAAAATAGTGTTTACAAAGTTATATAAATATAAGGCTATAGAAAAGGCTCACCATGACCCTATGAATTAAATAGGGAAAAAAATGCTAGAAAGTATATGATATGTGATTCCTTCTCAAAATCAGAAATTGGTAACTTGGAGTCTGAGACTTGAATATAAAAGCCACTGGCTGCAACAGAAAAAGGAAAGAAAACGGGTTGCCTGAAAACAGTTATAGGGATTGCAACCTTGAAGGACAAAGGCCAACTCTGGGATTTGTAGCAAGGGGAGGGATAGGAATTGATGAATCATCAAGAGGAAAAAAGAAAAGTCAACAGTAGAATCACAGTACGTTTTTACTGACAGAGACCAGCACAGAGGATTTTTATTCCCTCTGAACTTTTATGAGTATTTTAGGCAGTGGCTGAAGTTGTGAAGTTCTCAGACATCTCTGTAGAATATGTTCTTAGAGAAGAGAGGAGCCCGTGGGGGTCTCGCTTCTCATTTGAACCCTTGTCGTTTTGTGTTGGAAAATGTAGCTCAGTTAGGCTGAGCCAGAGCTACCAGGTCTCCTGACTCCACATCAGCTCCCTGGCCATGACAACAAACTAGTTCTGTGCTTTCTCTGCACACAAGGCTTGATGTCTCCATTCTGTAACCCTCAGTCCCTCCTCCCCCTCTGAAGTGAACTAACCCATTTTACTATAGGCAGAAAAGCTCTCTTAATGTGCCCAGCTTGCACCCTTGCCTCAACGCCCCGAGCTTCACATGTAGCACTTTGCAAGGTAATACCTAAGTCGTTACATAGCTTTGAAGGGAGGAACTGAGTGCAAACACAGTCCTGCCGAGACCCTCGCCTTCCACACTGCATTTAATCTCCAAGAGAAGGCCAGTTGGGAGGTACCCTCAGCTCTGTTACAGAGGCAGAAGCTGAGGTCTAGAGAGGTTAATAACCCTGCCGGAGCAAGTCAGCAGAGGGAGGATGGGAACACGGTCCCCAGCTCAGGACAGGCAGAGTGCAGATCCCTGGTCATTCCACTCTGCCCACTCCTGACCCACACTCCCGGAAAATGGAAAGTCCAAGTGCACAGGAGGCTGACTTCAGCCGACTGGCTGGAATCGTTTAAAACATCTTGGGTTACAATAAATGTGGAGAGAGACACCGAAACTGATTTATCAAGAACATTAGAAAATGAAGTCTTGACATTTCCATGCCATTCAAATAGGGAGTGCTCAGGGACAGGAGAGCACTTGGCAGAATCAGCCCCTTTGCTTCTGATCTCGCTCTGCTGTTCACCATGGCTGGCTTTTCTCAGTGTGCTGTGCCAGAGCCGGGAGGCAGCGCCCCACAGTCCAGAGGTGGCCGCAAAGATCCTTCTCCAGACTGCAGAGGCCGGTGAGAGACCAGCTAACGCCACCTACGGCCTCTTCAAAATTTGGCCATTCTCAGCTAACCGGGTGGAAGACTTTGATCTCAATTAAGTGGATAGGTTTTGAAGGGAGGTGCAGGAGCAGCCCGATCATCCTTCTGGAGATTGCACAGCCAAATTGGGAGGGGATCACCTAACTGATCCCAGCTTTCCTCCTCGGTTCATGGAGGGGGGCATCAGGGAAGTTATTCAGTCAGAGTCTTAATGCCTAGACCACTGTGATTCCTCTGTGTTTACGTCACGGCCGCTGTACCAGGGCACAATTTTCCATGCTGGTTCTTTCTGCTCTGTGACTTAAACAAATTAAATTGTCCCCCATGCTCCCTCCATAATTGTGATACAGTATTTATTCTGTTTGGGCATGGGTAATTAGAGCAAATTCAGAGAGATTTCTCATCCTGACTGGTCCTTCTGAAGGATGCCTGGTCTGAGAAATTTGTCAATTGGAGGATGTAAGATAGTGCGAGTCTATCTTTTCTACTCATCTAGCCTCGATTGTCTGGGTGAAAGCAAGTCACATCACACAAACATGTCCTGCTTATAGAGTGAGGCCTTTTTCAAGTTTTCAAGAGATGCTGTCTTAAAAATTATACATATAAATTGCATGTATATATTGTACACATAGAGCTCCAGAGATCATATGGGCTGATGAACAATTAAACGTCTACTTGAATAAAGTGAATGCCGAGGAACTATAACCCATCCAAGGCTGGCCCAATGGGTTTCACTCTTGTATCAGTTTTCTCATTGCCTGGCACGTGTGTCCAACACTTGGGTGATGCTTGAAAGCACCTTTTGAATTTGTGAATTCATGATACACTTGTTTATCTGACAGTCACACACATGCCCTAGACTGCTTAAATGCACATCTGGCTTGGTTGTTTTTCAGCTTAAGGAATATCATCGCTCACATTTACTAACCACGGGATAAGAGTCCACAGACTTTGGCCCATTGCCCAAATCTGGTTATCACCTGAGTTTATAAATAAGGTTTATTGGAACATAATTATGCTCATTCATATACGTGTGTGTGTGTGTGTGTGCTGTCAGGACCCAATGGCACAGTCAAATCACCGTGGCGCAGTCAGACCCTCAGCACCTTATTGTCTGGTCCTTTGCAGACAAACTTTGCTGACCTTATAGGAGCTGACCCTGAGAACCTCGTCCTTGCCTCTTAAGTGTGTGGTCTACACATGACCCTTCATCACTCCCTGGCTACCCCCTTTTTGTAAGAGATCAAAAGAACAATGAAGTTGAGCAGACGTGGATAAAGACACCCACTGTGTCTGTGCTCACTTGTCACTGTCCCTAGATCTTTAGTCCTCTCTCTCTCCTCTCCAGCACCACAGTGGATGCTGCCCTCATAGAGCCCCTGAACTCAGGAGTCCTCTGACCTTTTTCTTTTTTTACCACCATTTCCCTTTGACTTGGGAGACCTGGGCCTTATGCCACCAAGAAACTGCACTTTCTCTATGAGGAGGAACAGGGCGTGGTTGACGGGGTGCGGCCCCCACGTTGGGGTAGCAGGGATACCTGGGGGTCCGTGAATCGGTAGGTCTGTACCTCCTCTGAAAGCTACCAGGCTCCCTAGGTTGGCTTGTTTAAATTTTTTTTCTTTAAAGTTAATGCCTTCAGTTTGCTCTGACTTGGGATTGCTCCATGCCTTACTCTAATCACTGCCTACTGGGCGTGTTTAAGGACCTGGGCTTCTGCTCTCTCTCCAGCCCCAGCCTACAGCCAGCGTGCGGCAGATGCTGGGAGAGACCTGACCAGTAGAAGTACCCTGTGCTCAGCACAGATCCTGACCATGTCCTTGGTATCTTGAATAAAGATTCTCACACTGGGTTGGGGTCTTCTCTGAATAGCAGAGCATCATTAAGCTGTCACCAAGCAGTGTCACCAACTCTGTTTGCTTGAAGATGCTCAGTGCTTGGGTTGAGTAATCTTAGAAGCAAACAGAGCTGTCTGCACCGTGAGACATCATCAAGGTTTGCACAACCCTCAGTCAAGACCTGCCACCACTTGATCTGAAGCTCTCTTGCCCAGGACCCATGGCTGCCATGGGGAATAACCACCGTTCCAACAGTCAGTTGGGTTTCTAAATTCGGAGCCCCATTTGCTTGGTTCTCAAGCCTTCACTGACTAAATTAGTGGCTTATTCAGGGAGCCTGCATGACCCTGAACTTCCCAGGAAGAGACAAGCATCATATTGGGAGTTTTGAAATGAGTGGAATAATTCTTGACATTTGTGCAAACTCAGATTTCAAATGTTACCTGCACTGCATGAGCAGAACGGGTTTAGTGAATTGTCTCAATGTTTTCAAATGACCCAAAGGTGTAAGTTTGAATACTTTTCTTATAAGTCTACCTCCTTACAGAATTCCTCCTACTAGAATGCTCATGATAGGACGTGTGCTCTATCTGGTGCTGACTGAGCACTGCTTATGGTCAGGAGCTTTGCAGGTATCTTAGTCAAGCTTCTCCCAGTGTGCTCTGATTCCCAACAAAACTGAAGCTCACTGCAGTTAAGTAAACTGTCTCAGCTCCAAAATTTCTCTGAAGTTTTTGGAAATCTACATAAGCAAATGAGATTCATGAAAATACCTCTTAGGAAAAATAATTTGGAAGCTCCTAGAAGTGGTCGTGACTGGTGACACAAATTCCACACAGTAAGAGCTATGGGGGATAAGCTTGCCTGACAAACTCTATAGCGAATAAGTCCTATTAAAGAGATTACACATGAAATATGTTAAGTATGTTCTAAGAAATGGATCAGTTGCCAGGCTATTAGCCAGCTTCCGAGAGTACCGGCTTCCCTTGCTCTGTCCTAACAGCCCCTGCCACACAGGCCCATAGCCTTCTTGGGGACAGGTCAGCCTGGAGTACAATGTGGAGATCTGGGCGCCAAATTTGTCACTTGCATTCACAGTCATGGGCTACAAGATGCCTGTCTCCTTCAGAACCCCTCTTAATCCAGGTAAAATTCTGCACAAGGCCCCTCTGTGCTTTATTGGGGGTGGCAGGTGGGTACAGGAATTGGCTTTCCCCAGCCCCTGAGCATTCTAGAAAATGACTTGTAGACATTTGAATATTTTATTTATTATTATTAT
The DNA here is from genome assembly GCA_963573935.1 of Arctocebus calabarensis. NCBI lineage: Eukaryota > Metazoa > Chordata > Mammalia > Primates > Lorisidae > Arctocebus > Arctocebus calabarensis. The sequence goes on along the minus strand of CAUYON010028977.1, from coordinate 32,821 downwards.
TTTTTTTTGTAGCAACAGAGTCTCACTTTATCGCCCTCAGTAGAGTGCAGTGGCATCACACAGCTCACAGCAACCTCCAACTCCTGGGCTTAGGCGATTCTCTTGCCTCAGCCTCCCGAGTAGCTGGGACTACAGGCACCCACCACAGCGCCCGGCTATTTTTCTGTTTTGCAGTTCGGCTGAGGCTGGGTTTGAACCCGCCTCCTTCGGTGTATGGGGCCGGCGCCATACTTGATGAGCCACAGGCGCTGCCCAAAATCACAATATTTTCCAAGGAAAATTCCATTGATATTTTAACTTGGCCATTCAAATTTTTGTCATGTCACATAATGACTATATAATAAAGTAAATGAAGTGAGTCCATTTTCTTTTCTTTTTTCTTTTTTTTTTTTTTTTTTTTACTATAAGATGCAACAGAGACATCTGTTTCCCAGCTCAGATCCTATACATAAAGCCAGCCCTGCGCCCCCCTCCTCCTTACTCCCTGAGGGGAGCCATTCAAGGGGGTGGCCAGGTGCTCAGGGAACAGAGTGTTAAATTTTCAGGATTTTGCGAGTTGATTGAAATTGGCCACTGTAGCTGCGTTGACAGCATGGAAATCAGCAGATGCTGCACACCCCTCCCCCAGAGCCAGTTCTTTCCGATGTCCCAGCACAGTGCTGGCTGCCTCTGCTCACGGCTCCCTTGCTGCGGACTCTGCTGAGTACAGAGGCCTGGGAAGCGGTGGGCGAGCGAGTTTGCTTGTTATCTGCCCACCTCTGAGGCTGCTGCCCTCTCCTGTGTCCCCACATGGAGAATAGTAGTGGGAAATCTGCATTTTAGCCAAATCAATGACCCCGGGCATTGTGCAAGAGGGGATGCCTTCCAGGTGGCCCTGGAGCCTGGAACCACTTGGTTCATTGTCACATGAGTCCAGAGGGCCCAGAGAGGGAGGTGAAGGTCATGATCCTCAGGAGTACAACTGGGATCTGCCTTTCTGCTTCCACTGTGGGCTTGTCCTGCACAGGCAGCCGCTGAACTAGGGATTGATTTTTCAGGTAAAAGTATTTTTTGTCTTGATTAAAGGCACCCAAGTCCTCAGGGTTAGGAACCAGGCACCGAGCCATGTTTGGGGGATAATGGAGTAAAGGACTTCTCACGGTGATGGAGACATTCTGTGTCTGTGCTGTTCTGTGTGTGTCCTCTGCTTGTGGCTACTGAGCACTTAAAATGCTCCAGTGTGACCAAGAAACTGAATTTTCAATTTTGATTAATTGTAACTGGCTTTGAATTTCAATGGCCACATGTGTCTGGTGGCCACTCTGTTGGACAGGGCTGAGTTCATCATGCCGGGGACACACAGGGCCACTAAATCATGTTCCCCAGATCCCAACATCGCTGACCAGTGAGACCAACACCCATGCCACTGGACTGAATACACAGAAGGCCTTGCTGTGTAATCCTCACCCCCAGCCCCCGTAGGACAGACGACGGTTTCTAACCTATGGGTGCAGAAATAAGGCTCAGAGAGGTACAGCTCTTACCCAAATCCCCAGAGCCAGAACAGGTCGTCTTAGTAAACTCAAAACCAGGTTGCCTGATGGACAGATTCCCAAAGGACCCTATTTAAAGCTGATTTTCCATACTTGTTCTGATCTATGGACAGAGCCTACATGGTTCTTCCTTCATGGGCATCCAGCTGTCTCAGCTTCTCATTTGGGAAAATGCCCCTGTGAATATGCACGTGAGCACACACATTGGGTTTTACACCATTTGGTGAACTTGATTTTCCAACTGGGGATGTATCTTTCTGTTTTGCTTTCTGGTTTATGTCACTACCAGCTATATCAAAGTGACTGAGTCACTGTTTGCGCTTTTAATTTTTCCACGGCAGTGTGGTCTCCTGATCAACGAGGCCCTGACCTCCCTTGCTCCTGCTCTGTGTGTTGCTTTTGGGTATGTAGTGATTGAAATGGGATGAAAATGGAGATGCCAACCCAAGTTCGAACAGGCCTTTTCAAAATATCCTACAGTGTTAGATTACCTATTAATCTACTGTTATTTTATATTTGTCTAGCAATTATTTTTGCTTATTAGCCTCAAATGCAAACACTGCCATGCAAAGTGGAGGTAGGAAAGGTCGATACTGAATACTCGCTCCCGGGTAGATAGACCACCGGCACAAAGCCAGAGCAGAGGGCCCAACCTGCGTCGGCACTGGGCTGCTGACACAGGGCTTCCACCTCTCCTCGCCACCTAGCTTAGAAAGACAGGCTGTTTCTTCCCCATTATGTGCAATAAGCAAAAATCCTCTTGGGGATGCTCCTTGTCCCCAGGTCGTTTGCTGTTCTGATGATGCACTTCTTGGCTTCTTTCAAGCTGGCTTCCAGTTTACCTCACCCAGGGCTCAGGGCCCACAAAGTAAAAGGTACAGGATACATGAGACAATGGGGTGTGGCCTCAGATCCAGGCTCTAGAACACGGGCGAGCAGGAATCCAGACCATTTTGAGGGGAAAATGGGAAAGAGGAGTCTTGGCAGTCCAGGCAGAGGCTGGTAAGCCATGGGCAGCATTTCCAGAAGCATGGAGCCAAAACAGTGCTGGCCGCTTTATCAACTTACACGCTGCCTGGCCTGTGAGTGTCTGTCTTCCTAGCTATGGAGCTCAAGAACTAAGGTCTTATCTGTCTTTAAAGATGCTGCTGCAAAAGTTCAACTTCAAAAAAACTCTAAGATCCACCAGGCTCTTATCAAAGCTAGACAGTACTGGCTATGAACTTGGTATCATACTACAGCCCAAGTAGACACACAGGACAGCCCATGGGAAGAGACATGTCTCCTGACCATACCCAGTGAGGGCTGGTCTAAGAATGGGCTTTGCTTGAGTTCCAGGTAAAGAATGTAAAACATATTGCCTATCATAGGAAACTTTATGCTCCTGAATGCCAATATTTCAATTATTTATTATAAGCAAGTCAGCATTTACCTTTACAAATGCCATCTGAAATTTCTTTTCTCGTCCATAATAAGTATGATTCCTAAGAGGCAAACAGCTTCTCATTTAGATGAGATATTTTGGACTGGTATATATATTATGCATGATTAATATCATAAACCTTTAGTCCTAAAGGTTTAGACTAAAAGATTCATCAATTCATTTGAAATATTAGGTACAGTTTGAACTGAAGGCCAGAGAGGTGAATGCTGACCACCAAGTGTATGGTGAAGGTGAGGATGCAGTGAAGCCTAGCAGCATAAAATAGTTACCCCTTGGGGCTTGCTCTGTCCTTAGACGGCGCCCTGTTTATAGACACGCTGGCTTTAGTTTCATTACGGAGTTAAGCTTTGAGGGCTACTGATGGACCCCCCCCGCCCCCCCAGGGTGATGGGCCTGCAGAGCTTATTAAGATAGGGATGAACATACATACCCCTCCCGGTGAGCCTCTCCTTTTTCCAACTCCTGAATGACCCCCAAGAGCACTTTGATGGTTTCCTGGCTGGAACTGATCAAGTTCTCCATCATCTGAAGCTGTGCTTTGAGGTCCACCACTTCTGTATGAGGCACGATTTGTTGGCATTCGTCACCTGCAGCCGCCGCTGTTGAGCTAGGCAGGTTGCCCAGCCCCGATGGGGTTCGAGTCTGCACAGGCTGACCACTACATTCGGGGGACAGGCACTGCCTCAGGGGCGAGCAGGCCAGAGCAGTGCCTGCGGGGGCCTGGAGCCCATTGACGTGTGCGGCTCTCTGCGGGTCCTCGTCCACAGGGCACAGTGACCACTGGCTCGGGGTGGCGGAGTTTGACAAGCCAGGCTCCGCCGCCCGGGCACTGAGGGCAGGTGCGTAGACGGCGGCGACCTCCGTTTTAAACACCCTCCCAAGGGCAGGCAGGGTGGGCTCCTCAGAGTCTGGCGTCCCTGGGTCCTGCTTTGCTGTCCCCTGCAGCTGGTGGTCAGGCTCTTCACGGGGAGGCCGGATGGCGTTCTGGAGAGCAGCTTCTCCATGGCCCAGCAGGTCGGGGCCATGGTAGGGCTCCGTGCAGTTGAGGCCCGAAGGCTGCTCCTCTGAGTCCACGTGCTCGTTGGAGCGGAAGACCAAGGCCGTGGTCTTGTGCACCCGCCCGGCGCCGCATGGTCTGACCTCTTCTGGGTGTCCCCCGGGGCTCTTCTCTTTAGCATCCGCTAGAAACCCATTGTTTTGGCTTTTAAAGGGATCTGCGGCCGGGAGACTTTTGAGGGTTCCCTTTTTGCGGTCCAGCGGGAACGTCTGGTAGCACTTCTTCAGGTCGGGCGAGGTCTGCACGCCTGTGCTCTTGGTGACGTTGGGGATGGACCTCCGCGCGGGCACCGTCATGTACTTGCGGTAGGCCGCCCTGCAGGACACCGGCTTGGCCTCCCGCTTCTCCCCCTGCTGTCCCGAGGACAGCTGCGCGTCCCTCTGCTCGTTCTGCGCCTCACAGATATCCTTAAACCGCACCTGCAGGGCTTTGTTGCGTTTTTTAATCTGCCGGTTGGGATCCAGGGCGTATTTCATCTCCAGGGCCAGGCAGGCGGCAGGCTCCACTTCGCTCTCCGACGCAGTGAGTATACATTTGCCGCTTTCCTTAGTGACCATGGTTCCTGCATCAGAAACAGCAAGAGAGGGGTCAGCAGAATGGAAATACACAGGCAGGCACGGCGGCGCTAACTTCTAGCCAACATCACAACTGCCTGCATCCTAATTATTCCCAACCAGGTGAGGTTGGCCTTTGTGTAAAGGAAAATCACACAGGCGGGGAGTTGCTGGAAGGCACAGCTTGAAATGCTTCTCAGATACTACAGTCTGCTTGCTTTTCCGGATGGGATACACTCAGTTTTTCCTTTGAAGTAATGCACGTTTCCCTGTTAGACAAACCTGTTTCACTACATTCATCAGGAAACCCGGGGATGCTACTGCTTTGCACATTAGCTTTTCACACTGTCTCCAGTTCACAGGGAGATGGTTTACCTAACACAACTTATTTGGTCTGGGTTTTTACTAATTTTTGAACAGGACGTGATTAATCTGTTATTGGCACCTGGGGGAACTGTTGTTTTCAAAACTTACACTGACAGTTCTACCTCCTGACTAGATGAGCATGGAGAGTTATTAGGAGGAAGCAAAATGATGCTATTTACGTTAATCTTTATGGATTATGTGGGAGATCCGGCTGTACGCCTCCCTGGGAATCCCAGGAGGAAAATCCACTGAGGAGTGCTTAGCCTCTAAGGGGTTAACACCTGCCACAAGAAGAACTTTGGTCTCCCTGCATGAACAGAGGCGGTGTTAGCAATTCTTTTCTTTGATTCCATGGAGAGCAGTCCTAGAAAATAATTTTTTTTTTAATAAAAGAAATTATTCATTCTAGAATCAAGTTTTGTGTTTCGATCACAGCCTCTGAAAATGAAAACAATGGTGGTGGTTGCAGTACTGAAATCCTGAAAGAAAATAAAATCATGAGGCTTTATGTTAATCATGCAAATTCATCCTGGGCTGAATTATTAAATGCAGCTAAAAAGATGCAGGTGGCCCAAGATTCCTCTTGGGGAATACCAGTGGGGTAAACGCCTTCACTTTATTAGGCAGATTCACAGCTGTTTACTGCACATGGAGGAACTTACGTGATGGCTGCACTTAAAGTGAGAAAATGCAGCTAAGTATGTTGTTTGTGAGGTATCCTTCACTATCTTCTCCTGCGTTTGAGAAGGAAACAGTCAGATGGGAGGGACCAAGGGTGTGCAGGGCCCCAGTGGCTGTAGCCAAGTGCCCAGAAAGGCAGAGTCAAGGACAAGATCTAGCTCAACCACTGATGGACCTTGTGGGGAAGCCTGAGAAGCCAGCCCGGTGATTTGCAGCCCCTGTTCTTGGGAAAAGCCAGGAGACCCGTGACACTGGTGTACAGCTAGTGTACACAGATAGAACACCTTGCTTCCAGGGGGCTCTGAAGGTCACTGCCACACTTCCCATTCCAAGGAGGAACTGGGGATCAGAGAGGTTATGTCACTTGCTCAAAGTGATACAGCATGCAGCCCTGGCAGGACAGCACCTCTGCTAGAATCCCTGAGAGATTCTAGTGTCCAGCAGTTTCCCCTTCACTTCACAGCCCCCACCTGAGAGTTGAGCCGTGGGTCTGGCGCTCTCTGCAGTCTTGGGACTTGTTAAACTGACCTCTGCATCTCAGGTCTGTGTGGTCCTGCCACCTCGCAGGCCTCCTCCAGTGTCTACTGAACCAAAGAGAAAGATCAAGTTCTCCTGCATTATGCCAGGGACGACCAGTTGGTAATCAAATTTGAGAACAACAAACAATCATCTCTGTAGCATTTGATTTAGATTAGAGCAGGGTTTCTCAACCACAGCACTGCTGATATTTTAGGATGGATCCTTCATTGTCAGAGGGGCTCTTCTGTGCAGGACAGAAGGGTCAGCACGTATAGAAATAGCACTTCGCTCTCCTGAGGTGACAACTGGAAATGCCCCAAAAGCCTGGAGGCAGAAGTGCTCGTGGCTGAGAACCACTGCAGTGGCCCTGAAGCTCCGGTGCCTACCCTGCAGTGTGTCCTCAAAGGCAAGGCTGGTGGGGAAAGCCGAGGGCCTGTCTGAGCTTTCCTAGGTGCTGGAGATACTTGGACACCTGTGCAGTTTGAAACTCAGAAACCTGGACAGTTTCAGAGAGGAGGGGGAAGGACAGAGACAGGAGAGGGATGCGTGACTGTCCTGGCTCTGCTTAGGGAGGGCTGGGTTGGGTGGGAGGTGGGGCAGAGCACACCTGTTCTGCAGGGAGCGTAGCTGTCATTTAGAGATACTTGTCCTAGTAAGTTGAACAGACGTACACAGAGAATTTGGTGTGAGGGGCAGTATGGGCGACAGTGGGGGTACAAGAAGAAAATTAAATCTTAACCCTCACTCTCGTCCCCTAGTCATTGTTTAACTGTCTTTGTTGTCCAGGGGTGTCTGAATGTATTGTGCTGTCATTCTGCAGAGGACCTTCATACTAGGGAAAATCTGAAAGAGAGAGCATTTGTACGGAAAGCAATTTACTAGTAATTTTTCAGCCTTTTCCCTGCCACTCCTGAAAAATGTGTGTCTGGATAAGTTTGTCCTACCATGCTATGCTATTCATCATCAAGATTTGCCAGGAACTGCATTGAAATAATTTTCTTACATCAGTCTACTGGTATTAAGACATATTCTGAGTCTGGGACCTAACCATCAAACTAATAAAACAAATCAGAAGAATTAATTGCCAGTAGCAAAATAACAAAAATAAATTCTGAGGTCTTCTGTCTTACAGAGATTTGCTAAATACATAAAAATTGTTTGCTTAATTAGTAAAAATGACAGTGATACTGAAGATGTTCGATCACTATGGATTATAGTTGCTGACTTTTTTTAAGTAGTAGTAACTGAGTTGTCCTGATTTCCTTGACTGGGAAAATACTGAAGAATTTTTGAAGTTGATTTATTTTGGCCACAGATGAGGTTATGAGTTGCTTCTGATGGCTGAATAACGTTTTCTGAGGCTTTGAAGTGGAATTTTCCTGGACATTAAGAATTACTAAGGTGGACACATCTTTCAGGTGTTCATGTACTATGTACTGGGGGGACGGGTCATGCTTATAATGATTTTATCGTGAAGGTAAATGAGGCGTTCTACAGAAGACTGTGCACGAGGCAAGTGGGACCTCCCTGTACCCTGCTTCAATCCCCTTCTTTCCTGCATTTATTTAGCAAATGAACGCACATATGTCATGGTGTTACCTTAACATTCTGTGAAGAGCTTTGTGCTTCTCTGTCCTAACCAAATGTCAGTGTTCTCTTGTGCATTTCACCTGCATTTTCTCACTTATGGGGAGGCCCTCCTGAAAGGCTCAGATTGCAGATTGATTGCTAGGGCACATGATTTTTGTTTTTTCTTCTTGTTCAGAGTCACAGAGAGTAGGCTGGCTGTTGAAATGGCTGGCTTTGTCTGAAGCTCATACACTTAACCACTATACCTACACAGGAAAATCTGTAACTTGACATGAACCCTGCCTGGTCAACTTCAAGAAGCATCAGACAACTGAAACCCATGTAAGCAATCTCCTCGGCCTATTCCGCATGGCATCTGTCTACAGGTCATGCACAGAGCCCTAGGTAGATCCCAGAGCACATTTGACCCTTTAGCACAGACTGACTGAGGGTTGCCATGAATTTTGGACTGAGCATGAAACCAGATTGGCATTCTTTGTCTCAAAAAAAAAAAAAAGAAAGAAAAAAAGTCACACTGTTGCCCTTGGTAGAGTGCTGGAGCATCATCATAGCTCACAGCAACCTCAGTCTCTTGGGCTCAAGAGATCCTCTTGCCTCAGCTTCCCAAGCAGCTGGGACTATAAGCCACAATGCTTGGCTAGTTTTTTCTATTTTTAGTAGAGACAGGGTCTCACTCTTGCTCAGTCTGGTCTTGAACTTGTGTGCTCAAGTGATCCACCTGCTTTAGCCTCCCAGAGTGTTGGGATTATAGGCGTGAGCCATCAGGCCTGGCATTCTTAAGAGCTTGTCTTGGCTGGGTCACCCCAGAGAACCATGGACTCCAGTTCTTAGGCTTAATCTTTAGTCTCTGAAGCAATAGGAGTTCATGAAATTTATTTTTCTTAAGAAAACTGTGTTTTAGCATTCATTAGACTGTGCCGTCTCGAGGTTAAAAAGGCTAGTCATGCTTGCGCTTCCCTGGCTCAGGCAGAGGGAGATGTCAAGGAGCTGTTTGGAATATAAATATCTTAATTACCCTCAAATTAAATTTCACAATCAAATATGAGTTGTAAATATATAAACCCTGTATTTTTAGATTAGTGATGTGGAGTCCTCTCTGCATGCTGCTTTAAATTAATAGCTCATATAAAAATGTTCATTTCAACTTAAAAGAATGAAAATGAATGCAACTAAATGCCTAACAATAGGTAAACAGATAAGTAAATTATGGTGCCCAGTTCACTCACTGCAGCCATTAAAATGATAATTGTAAAGATTATTTAGTATAGAAAAGCACTTATGAAATAATGTTAAGTGAAACAAAGCCGTCTACAAATTATACTGGAAAAAAATGAGCGAAAATGGTGGTGGTTGTGGTATTAAGGTAGCATATTTGGGGAGATTTGTTGTTTTCCTTGTGCCTTATAATTTGGGGAGAGCAAAGAGAGATGGAATATTTTGCCAAATGAAAAAAAAAAAAAAACAGGGTAAAGCAAGCCCACATCTTAAAGAGGCCTCTGGAAAGTATAAACACTTGCACCGGAGTAAGCAAACCCAGAGATGATGAGATCTGGGTCTGAGCAGCATGCCATAGGTCATCTCCTATTATTTTGAGGAAGTCCTGCATAAAGAAAGGAATTTCAAAATAATGAATAGGTATTTACATACAAGCATACACATGTATTTAGATTTGTGTGTGTTTCTCCGTGGAGGGAGAGCTATCCGAAGATACGCCAGTACTCGGTAAGACTTGCTGTTAGGAAGGAAGTTGCCATCTGTTTTCATTAGAAATAGAATGGATTTGACTTATAGTCTGGATGTATCATGGGAAGGAAACTGGGTGAGGTGCGGTCAACCAACCAGAGAGACTCCCCACTGGACTCTGCCCGTTTTTAAAATGCCTGTGCCAATTTGCAGATTTCTGTTTGGCCTGTGATGTAGTTTACTGGGTGCAATGCATTTGGCTGGCAGTAGGGCTAGGGGTCAGACGGCCCGGCCAAGACACCTCCCAGGGCCCATCAGTCTCTGAATATGGCAAAAACAGCCAGGCAAGCAATCCTCTGAGAACGGCAAGGCAGTGTGAGAGATTATTGGTTTTATTAGTGGCTTTCCCACTGTTGAGACACCTTGGAGTCAAAGATGCTGGCTGGAATTCAAGATTAATTGGGTCAGCATTTTGCTCCATATGCCGAGGGAGTGCCTGAACATTAGGCCACACAGAGTGGGGTGGTGGTGAAAATGAACCTACTATTCTTTACCAGGCAGCTTCCCAGTGAGGAGAAGTGAGAGTAAAACAGAGCCTCACTCACGCAATGAATCCATTTGTGTTGTGAAACAGCTAATTTAGAGAGCTCTTTCACAAGCACCAATTGATTCTACAAAAAATGGAAGTCCTTCTTTCCTCCAGGCAGAGCTAACTGCTATAGATTTTGGGCTGTGTCTTAGATTCATTACCCAGTTTAATTTTCTTTATACGCTGAAATGTTATTTTTCTAGACATTTGTTCTCTTCTTCAGAGGTCATTGATTAAGAGGACTAAAAAGGGGTGAGAATTCAGGTGCTTCCCCTGGATTGAGGGAGGATAGGTCCTACTGCAGAGCCTCCGTGCCTGGGAGGAGATGCCCTGAGGTCAGGCCCTGTTCGTGGAATTTGTGGAATGTGGCAGTGAAACCTTTGCCATTAAGAAGCGATGAGCACCCAGGCTAATGTTAGGAAAAGGTGCACTCATGCAGCTTAAATGCAAGTTCGGTGGGAGAAGGTGACACATCTTAGGTGCCACCCCATCTCATTCCTATCTGATAGTTTTAGGGGACAAATTCAACCCACAGAATCCCATGGTCAATTATTTCAGCCACCTAAGGTAAACCTCTGATGCCATGTGGGTTCACCAGGCCTACTTTCAATGAGTGGGGACAGAGGAGGTGAACCACCCGTTTTATCCTTTGGTTTGGTGTTGAAGTTCCAAAGAACCAGAAGAAGCCCTTGCTAAATGAAGCCAACTTGCCTCCTCACTTCTGCTTCCTACTTGCTCAGTTCTTTGATTCTCAACTCCTACTGATGTTAACCTTTGCGCAGCTTCTGTCCAAAAGGAATCTAAATTGGTAAACATGATTTACCAGAGTTTTCTGATGTTGGTGAAAATCAACTGGAAAAAAAATGCCTCCTCCAAATGAGATATTACGTCAACATAAAAAATTAACTTTATTTGAAGCACTTAGCTTTGCTAATAAATGCCAAAAAGAATTCAGTAAAACTGGTTCCAACAACTCACCAACATCATCTGTGAGATCTTAAAAGGAGCTAGTTACCTTGCTTCTCACAGAGGTGAGGGCTATAGTTTTGAGCATAACCCTGTGATGCCGTTCGATTATGGTGCCAAATATCCTCCTTACTCTATTCTCTGGATGGTTCTAAGTAATCAAGCAACAATCAGCTAGTAGTTTGGGGTAGAAGTTGCCAGGACACAGAACAGGTGGCCTCTTTTTGACTTAATGGGAACCTCTCTTTTGTGTAAATGTGCAGGGACACCCCAGAATGAATATAAGCACTTGGCCTTATTAACTATGCTGGGCAGTATATTGGACAGCACCTATGGCTCAAAAGAGTAGGGCGCTGGCCCTATATACCAGAGGTGGTGGGTTTAAACCCAGTCCTGGCCAAAAACTGCAAAAAAAAAAAAAAAAATTGCATGATTAGACTCACGGTATATCTAAAACTAAAACATCATTTGTTTTCCAAAACTAAAAAAGACATCTGCCAAAAGATTATGTATCCAATGCTGTCTCCCTATTTAGTATCAGGATACCATATTGGAACACCCAGGGTAGGAATCAGGTAACTGTTCACAACTGAAATCTTTAGAGCTGAGGATGTGATCTGTCTTTCTGGCAGGGCCATGTCAGCACGCCAGTTCAATCATTAGCTGCCTCCCCTGGAATCTTCTTGGTGGTACCTCTCTGTTGTTTCCTTGGTTTGGCCAAACTTTAAACTTTGTATGGTCTTGAGTTCATTGCAGAGGAAGCAAAGCCAAGAAAAAAGGGAGAAACCAGCCTTGTAATTAGCTTCCATTTATAAGTTGACAGCAAACCTCGGAGAAAATGGCTGCCCAAGGAGCCTCTGTACCAGCCCTAACAACAGTCTGCAGAGAGTGAGGGGGTGTGTGCGACCTTCTCAGTCCTCACACATTTTGCCATCCATGGTCTAGGGTAGAAAGATTGTTTTTGAAATTTTGAGCCTTTCTTCTGATTCATGGGCTAAAAATGATGCAGGGATGGTTTGATCTGGAGTGAAACAAAAGGATGTGAATTCAAAACCACAGACTAAAGGGAGGCCTGTTGCAGCCCCTATAGCCTATGGCTAGGAAGAGTAAGAGTTATAAGAAATACCTGTATAGCTCAATAATGGAACACCTTGGTGGAAAGGGTATGGAGAGGGATTTAGCGCTTCTATCAAGTATGCATGAGAGCTGGCGAGATGAGAGCAGTGGGGAATTGGCAGTCTCTATACCTGTGGTGTTGAGACTTTATATTAGGCTTTATATTAGGCTGGAGGAGAAGGCAGTTGGGAGCATGCGCATTCTATCACGGACCGCTTACTCTGACTCTGTCTCCTCTCCTGCCTGCAGAACGCCAGCATGACATCTCTCTGCTGATTACCAAGCTCTGCCAAAGTCTAAGATCTACCTTTCTAAGAAGACTGTTCTATTCTCTAAGACTCTCTCTCTCTCTTGCTGAAGTAGACAGCCCTCAGGTACCTAAGAGGAACTGTACCAGAGCAAGGTAACATAGCCGTCCGTGTCCGGAACCTAGTTAAGCTGGGCCCGAGACCTGGCCAGTCCTGGGTCCTGGCAAGAAGTGTCAGAAGTGACGTGACAGAGGCCCTTTTTCTCTCCTTCTATTTCAGCTGATGGGCAGCGAGGGGACCCTCGGGAGATAATCACCCTGAAGAGAAGTGTTGTCAGATTAGACAAAAGCGGTAGTCAGAGGGTGCACGTACCCTTAATTGCTTGGGCTAGGGAAACTGAGGGAATGTTCTGAGTGGAAGGACTGACACCCATGCCAGGGGCAAAGTTTTAGCACTCAAAATGCTATTGTTGGGGGGAGAAAACAACCATATATGTGTGTTGTAGACTTTAAACCGAGAGACCCAAGTCACTGTCACGTCTTATCCCTTCAATTCTACCTCTCTTCATCCTGATGTTCTTTTCTATTCTGCCGGGTTAGTTGGTTCTTTTCTTCAAAAACAGCTGCCATGAATTCCTCTCTCCTCTACGCGTAAGTGTGTAGGTGCATCTCAAAAGCACGAAGCCACATCGTCCTCTCCCAAAGCTCCACTCCGAGGTCTTTAAAGGTTAACCTCCTCACTGGTGAAAAGCTAAGCAGCGTCGAGGACTCGCGGTCTCTCCTGGCAGGCAGCCGGACACGCTATACTGGCCTGAGGCACCCAGGGTGAGAGGCAGAGCTGGATGGGCTGCCGGTGGGGTCAGGACACCGCCCCCAACTTAGAACAGTGGAGTGTTTCAGTTCTTCTGCTCTGAGGGTGCCCCTGCAGGTGCTGTCAACAGTGTGCTTGCCTCATTCCCTAGTTAATCCCCCATATCCAGGCATCACCATGTCCTAGGGATTGTTTTTCTTCCTGTCAACTTCTTCCCTTTCGTTCACAGCTCCCTCCCTATCTTGGCCTTCCTAAATGTCCGTGCGGCCCCCCGCCCTGCAGCCCTGCTGCTCAGGCTTATCACTTTTCCCTTTCTAGATATCCTTCTAGACTTGCCATGGCTACTCAGACATGCTCCACCTGCTGAAGATGCACTGTTCCCCACACTGGCTCTAGAACACACTGTGGTCAGTCCTGACTGTGTGCCTTCACTCTCACTGGCTCCCTTTCCAGGACTGTGCCCTTGTCCTGCTCTCCCAACAAGAGTCTCCTCGGGTGGTTCAAACCCAGTCTTGCCTGCTTTTCTCTGCTCATTTACTCAGTGACCAGCACCCACATGTCCAGGGTGACCCAGGACGCACACCAGGTGCCGGATACATGAAGGAACACAAGGCCTAGCCCTTGGTGATGTCTGGTCCAGCAGGGGAGAGAGCCTGGACGAACAACCCCAGCCCATTGAGCACGGTCCATGGACCATGGTGGAACCAGTATGCTCCCTGAGGAGTCACAGGGGGTGACACCCAAGAGCAGACCCAAAAGATATACTGCCTTGCTTTGCTGTGTTTTACGTCTTTCTCCCTATTTTCTTTTATTAAATGATAAATACATAGATCATGTATACATTAATGCATTTATGGGGTTCAATGTGCTGATTTCATATAGAATTGGAAACGCGGTGTTCTGTGGACCAGGTTCCTCGAGGCACCGTCTGTCTCCTGTGCTGTCAGGCTTCAGTACTTATTTACTGGTCTAAGAACATGAAGACATACGTCAACATCCTTCCAGCTTACTCACAGTGAGGCCTCACCTGTGACATGTCTGGACGGCATAGGATGAGTGTACAATTATTAGTGGCTTTCAAAGATTCTTTCTACCTTATCTGGAACTTCAGATTAGGCAGAACGTGGCTATATTCTGCAACATAGGAAGAAGTTAGAGGAGTGGAAAGAAGGAGGGATACAGTTTAAGCATATCCAGAGATTTCTGATTTCTCAACTTTAGCATAACTGTCTTGAGTTTGGTTGTTGTGTAGTTTTTTTCTGTGTTGATGGAAGAGGAAGACATGGCACACACACTCACAAAAAAGGAGCAGATAGAACAAAGATGGCGCATGTTTTATAGTTAATCTTGAAGGACATCTGGGCTCTTATTACGTATCTGTTGTGGGAAATGTGACTTGGTAAGAACTATCAGTAGGTTTGTTGTATTATCTCTCCTTCTTGGGAAAAGGATGTGCTGGTGGAAAAATAAAAGAACAACTTAATTCAGAACCTCTTTGCCTTGCTGCCCTGGCAGTGGAGGCCCATTCTCTGTCTATGGTAAACATATCTTGCTCTTACTCTGTAAATCTACCCTCTCGTCCTCAATAAACTTTGTTTCATGCTGGCCTTAAAAAAAAAAGAACTTAATTTAGAAATCTCAGTAGCTGCAATAACATCAACATTTTAGAACGTGGCTTCTTTTTCTAACTTCAGCCTTCTAATCTGTTATAGAGGAGGAAAAACCATGGAGGGCCTGGGGCATACACCATGGAGGGTCTGGTTGCTTCAGAGGGGCACAGAGATTTGAATGAAATAATTTTCTCTGGACTGAGAACACGAAAAGTAAAATTAGACTCCATAAGTAAAATCAGTACAAAGACACAGAAACACTAATATTGTCCGTTAAGATGAACATGTAGAGGAGGGAAAAGGGAAGAGAGAAGTTACACAGAGAGCGAAGACGGGAGGGGACACACACCCAGGACTGACTGGGAGGGGAGTGCTCAGGATGTCAGTCCAGGCCGGCTCTGGGACATCCAGCTGGCTGCTCACTTGAGTCAAGGCACATGCAGTTTTGGTGGCCGTGAGCCAACACTGTCAGCTTTTCATTTGCTTTCTAAGGGCCACTTGTAGCAACCCCTCCTCCCATCTAGAATGGAAGGAAAGTGCAATCAAGGATTGCGCAGGACGTCACACGGTTTCTATGATACACCTGACACCTGACCAGCTCACATGTCCAGTTTAAAGGTCATGTTCCTGTGGCTACCTCTGCTAACTCCCCTCCCTAGCACCTCCCTGGCACAAGCCTTCACAAGGATTGTGGGAAAGGGAAAGAGCAAGCAGTGGCATGAGTGCAGAAGTTAGCATTGTAGTGAGTAAGCAGCCCTGATGATCTATGAAGTGATTCTCTGCGGACTTCAGTATCCTAAAAAAGATATTTAAAAAGGAAAACATAAATCTTTCCAAAACCTCAGATGACTCCTCCATGCTCTGGCCTTCTTGATGCTTTGGAGGGCTGCACAGGTGTTGACGAAGCTGAGCTTTTTAGTAGTTGTTTTTAGTTGTTGTTTTTGTATGTGTTTTTAAAGAAAGCATTTCCTGCCATGTAGGAGAAGAAAATCCAAGGGGTGGCTGTCCTTCCTCAGGAAAGAAGTAAAGACGCATTTTCCTTAAAGACTCCATCCCCAGCCTGGCTCTGGAGAAGGCCACGCTCACAGGCCAGAAAGTTAAATCTGTTAAAAAAGGAGGCGGTAAATCCAAATTTCTGGGGATGGAGACTGTGTACACTTTTTTTTTTTAAATTCTTAGATAATTTTTATAAAGCAGCCACAGTAAAGAAACATGGGCCTACATATTTTGTTTTGTTTACCTCCTTCACTACCTTGTTCTATTTCCTGCTGTATCCACAAAATTGAGACATGAGAGATACCCAGAAACATTTCTGATATGAAGGGATGAAAGAATGAATGACTCAGGGAAGCAGGGAGCCCTGGCCCCTTCCATTTATTTCTAGAATGAAGCTGGAACTCAGCCAGGGGTGGGGACAAACCCCAACAGAGCAGAGTGTGCGCCCGGCTAGATCTTGCCTGTGGGCTGGCCGTCAGGTGGATTCACATGTCATGGACAGGAAGATCTAGGGACCATTGTTACCATTTAAAGTACAGGTGTTCACAACATCAATTAATTGTGGGATGGCAAGTTCCAAGTGACCTGGCAGTGGGGAGGCCCACAGCAGCAATAAGGCAGATTCACGCCTTTGTTTTGTTTACTTTGATGTATCTGGTTGGAGATGGAACACATCTAGAATTCCATCCCTTTCTAGGACTTCCATGGCTGGTGGCCGCTCTGGTCAACCACAGCTCTGGGGGTGAGATGGGTTATGAGCACTGCCAGTCTGCTGAGGGACTGGCTCAGGGTTAGACTTCGTACATTGGTGGAGTAGGCATTGGGGGTCACCTGCCGACCATTCATACCCTCTGCAGTGTTTTCTTGACATGGAATTCATGGCTATGGTCCTTAGCAACCGGGATTCAGAGACCAGCTGCTTGGTTTTGAGTTCTGGCCTTTCCACCCAGCCCAGAATCCTAACCTGGGAGAGTGAAGTTAGGTAACAAGAGGTAACGTTTATTCAGTGCTCTCACTGCCACCCCAGGCTCCTCAGACAGCGGGATCACAGCTCAGGAGGTCATTTCCAGGGAAGTTCTCCATACACAGCCCTGGTGATGTTGGTGAGGACGAGGACAACACTCTCAGGACGTGTAGCAGTAGGTCTGTTACTGGGAGACACAAGCTTGAGAACCACCGCCAGAACGTTCAGCCTTGAATGACTGGTTAAAAATGATATGAGGGTGCTAGATTTATACTTTATAGCTGCATCTGCCACTGGTCACTCTCATGGACTCCTTAGCTAACAAGTTACAACAGGATTGATGCTGCCATGGAGAGTGTAAGTGATTACTAGGGGTGAGCTGAGTCCACACCGGTACCTGCCACTCAGAGCAGCTGATCCTGCCCCGTGGGTGTCAACGCTGCCAAGCAAAGCTGGGTGCCATTTTAATGGATCCAGTGTTCCAGCCATGTGCCATATCCCACCATTCAGACTAACCCTGGTACACTGGCCACGTTCCACAGTGGACACAGTCAGTAGAGATATGCATAGAGGAGAATTAATATTATGTAGAGAAACAAATAGCAAGACCCAAACAAACTGAGCACATGGACTACCTCAGTGGAGCCATCGGACGAGTGACATTACAGCAGAGACAAAGAGTAAATAATCAAGTCAGCGTTTATCATGGGGCGTGTAAATGGCATGACAAGTCAAATGAAAGATACGGTTGGAAAACGAGAAACTTATTTTCAGCATCTCTTTGATTTCACACTTTCTACATTAGCACGTGGGGCATACCAGGACCTCTTTTGAGACCGAATCGTCACCATATTAGCCAAGCTCTGGGAGCCTCAAGGGCATAAGTAAGTGGATACTAGTTGTTTGCGCTGTGAGATGAATTAAGTTGATGTCATGATGTCATATGGAGAGGTCAGGGCTGAGAGACGTCTCATTTCCAGCTGGCCCAGTGAACTTTTTAGCTTTCTGGTGAAGGTCTAGTGAAAATCCCTTTTAACCCAAAATGTCAGCATTTGGGGTATAAAAGCATTAATTACAGTGTTATTGCAGCAAGACAGATTTTCTTTTTTCTCATTTGTTCTTTATTTTTTGAAAGTAATAGCTCACTAAATTCAAAGACATACTTTCTATAAAAATTCTACTTTGACCCATGTGCATTTCTGCCTAAGGAAATCACTGAGCTTGAGTTTCACGGTAGCAGAACCCAAACCCTTTGTATTATTTTTGTTTTTCCTAAGCAATGGGCAGAAAGGACTATCCATCTTGGGACCAATCTTCCTCTCTGCCACCGACCTGCTCATGTTTCCTTTAATCTCTACTGCAAAAAACGTAGAACTAGAAATAGAAAGGGACGTTTATTCCCCAATCAGGAGTCCCTGGATTTCCAGCAAAGTCACTGACAAGTTTTATTGTTAATAGCCTCATTAAATATTTATTAAGCACCTGTTACAAGACAGAACTATGCTGGGTCCTTTAAAGATTTGTGTTGCCAATCCCTTGGTCCCTTTTTCCTCCTATCTGAAAGTATTTCTCATAGATGTTCTAAGAAGTAAGAGATGATGAAAAACTTATTTTTTAAAATAGTATTTCCAGTTAAAAACTCATACTCAAAATTCTAAACGTAATCCTACCATTTCCCCTGCTCCTGTGGACTCACTGACTGTTTCTGTTAAAATCACCCACCACCTTCCTGGCCTTGGGCAGCATCCTTAACCCCTTCTTCACCTGTGGCCAGCTGGGATGGTTTTCTCATAGTTGTCCTCTTATATTAGCGCCCAGTGCCACCAGGTAAATTTGCTACTAGTTAATTCTCACCTGTGACACCTTCCTGACTGGTCTCTGGTTCCTCTTCTCTGGTGTATCTCCTCTAGTTACTAAGATCCTGAAAACTTTTTTGTTTAATTCAAGATACTGAGTGAACACAGGCTTCTCCACCTTGCTGGTTCTCCTTCCTCTAACTGGCTTCACACTGAGTCTCCCTCTCTGATCCCAGCACCTAAACCTTTGCCAAATGTCATGCTCACTCTTCCCACAAAGGGGTTTAGCTCTGAGGGCCCTGCCACTTAGTTTGGGCCCCACAGTCCCATCTCAACTGTCTCAACCTTCACCCTCCAGACTGGCCAGGGCATCTCCTTGTGCCCTCTCACCCCAACTCTGCGTTCTGTGACTCTTCAGGGGCCTCCTCCATCCCTCTGGGACTGGAGCTTCCTAGGGACCTCTCACCTGGTGTTGAAACACCTTCCATATCCCGTGGCCACTGTTACAACTGCTCAGTACAGTCTAGGAATTGAAAGTTCTTTCTGAATGAAGCCATCTGCATATCAATCTACCTTCCCTATGCCTGCCCCACATTAAGAGCTTGGATTTTATACTTAGAGTGTATTTTCAAGGATGCTAACATCACTTATTATAAAAATAAGCAGACTTCACTACTTTAACTGCAGACAATGTAAGGTATCTAGATGCTAACTACTAAATATATATATATAGAATATATGGAAAAGATTAAAAAAAAATAAAGGAGGGCAATTGACAAATATTTCCCAGAGAAGAACAAGGGAGGAGGAACCCATGTTTCCCATGTAATGACCTAGAAGCACAAAGGTTGTTCAGTTTCATTAAGGCGGGTATGGTGTATTCCTACCATGGTTCCTCAACTGAACAGCTGAAGAGACCCAGGCCTCTTGTACTTTGTGAAGCACTAGGGTAGAAAGTGAGCAACTTTTATTTGCAAGGCTTCTGGTAATATTTTTGGTATTCCGTATTCTCCTCGTGTCTCTCACATGTTGTAGTTTATTGTATTTTACTTTATACCCAAAGCTAGATTACTAAGGTTTGAATTGGAATTTCCATAGTAACTACATTATAAACTTCAACGAACATTTTGAGGGACTGTTAAGTTTCTTTCCCACTGCATTGGCTAGGACAGTGAAACTCAAGTGAATGTTCACTGGGCAACCATGAATCTCTTTTGTCTTTTCTTGCTCAAACTTCCTAACAGGAGGATGACGTGTTAAAGGGAATAGGTCTTGGATGTACAATACTTTGAATAATCAGTTAAATCTTCTATAAAATCTATAGTCACAAACAATGTGTTTGGAAAGAGTATTCCAAATCCCCTTGAAATATGGTGTTAGCCAAAAGATTTATAGAGTAATTTAGAAACATATTTCCTTCTTGCCTCTACTATCTTCTATATTCAAGTTAATTTTCTCTCAGTGCCAATTTCAGCTGGGAATATGTGCTCAGCAGAAAGACACAGAACTATCAGGTTAGAATGTTTTGTTTTTATTTCAATAATGGCTGATCATTTGATCGTATCTTTGTACAGCTCAAGGTCCCTTATTCATTCATTGAGATTTGATTAATGTCTGCAGTATATCTGACTCAAATTCACATCGAATAACCTATGACTTACACTAGAGGAATCTCCGAAAGGACTTGAATTTGGAACCAGGAAATGTCTCTGAAGTTATGGCTAGTCTTAATCTGTGAGATAAGATTCTTGGTTGCCAGGAGATACCTAGCATCTGAAATAGACACATCATTATAATGGCCCAAAGATTCAAATGTGTGCTTTGTATGGCCTACAGCCTAACATAAGACATTGTCCAAACAACTTGTTTTTTTTGGAATTCTGTCAAGGTCCTTGCAGCTTGGTCCCTGCAAATCTGTATTCTATGCTTAATATTTAAGAAGAAAAATGTTTTAAATAAACTGATTCATAAGGTTGTACTGCATACGTGCCATAATAAGTTAGCACAAGTATCAGATAGGGACTTCTCTAAGTGTTTATGGGTTATTCCGTGGTTATGACTGTGTTGTCATGTAATATCAGTCACATTAATTTTGCTTTAAAATATTGAAGTCACTCCATAACGTTATAAAATATTAAAATCAAATATGCGTGGAGACTAAGAAGGATCTGCTTTATAAATGACATCAGCTGGTTTCTGGGTGGAAGTATGGGTCTTAGAATTACAATGGGCCTGACATGGGTGAACGGACTAAAACAAGGACACTGGTTTTGTCTGGGGAGTTTTGGGGTCCTCACATTCTCAGGTGGCTGTGGTGTGCCTCAGGTATGGAGAAATTGCCTCTTCCCCAGGCTTCTTTCGTGCCACTGGTCCACTTGATAGCTCTGCTCAGGCATCTGGTAGCTTGGTCCAGAGCCCTCAAGTACAAATCCCTGGTGCACCGGTCACTGCTCTTGGCTGTGAATGCCTGTCCATAGAACTGCTGCCTCGTGATGTAGCCGGTCCTTTCCGTATCATCATTCTCTGAGAAGCATCCAGGCCCCAATGTAAGTAATGTGCTTCTCACACAAGAAAGCTCAGTAGTTGTTTCTCTAATTGAGACAGTCGTGAGCTGAGTTGGCGCAAACCAGAGAACACAAATGTCTAGCTAACATGAATGAGTCTGTCCAGCCGCTCTGCTTTGATCTACTGTTATTTCTGAGAATCATTTATCATTCTTATTTTTGGACTGCTTATTTCAATGTGTAGGAGCCTTTCTTGTAGCAGATGCCTTTCATGTACAAGTCTTTTTCCTGCTATAGAGAGAGAAGCAAGAGACTTAAAATTCCTTATTCTGCCACAGGGGAAAACAGTTGTAGCAAAACAGAGAAGCCCCCAACGTAACTGGAGTGATGGAATATCAGCTTTCCATAGAGCTTTTTAGAAAGCTCTGTGCAAACATGGAGCTCTCCAGCCTTTGCCTTATTACCCTGCTTCTTAACCAGTAGTTATGTTTCTCAATAGCATAATGGGCCTGATTTACGTGGAAGCTCAAAGTCTTAATCACAGTGATAAAATACAAAATCGGGGCAACTGCAATAAGTTTAAAGGCATATTTTGCTTTTCAAGGGCATCTTGTCATTAAGTAAAGGTCTTTCATTTAGCTAAAGAAATTAACCTGAATCATTCTGTCTCTTTGGCAATGATGAATTTAAGGAAGTAAAGAAAACAAAACTCTGTAGCTAACATAATTTATTCAAAATCATGCGATTAGTGATAGCTATGCTAGACTTTTTTTTTTTCCCCAAATGCGCCTCGAATAAAACCGTGGTGAGGAGCAGTGCCATCTAATGTAAGTAGTAAACATGGATAGTAAATTAATAATATCTGGTGAGGCATGCAGATGGCTGGACTTCTGTTTTTTTCTTTGAGCATCTTTGCCAGTCATTCTTGCAAAAAATTGCAAAGATAAATATGAACTTTGAAAAGTAACATTCAACAGGATATGAATGTAATGAATAGCACAATGTGTAGTAAAAACCAGCACTTTCTGCCTCTGCCCAGCGAAATGAGGGTTACTTTCTGCTCAGTCTGGAGCATAAGCTTAATAAGGGTCATATCATTTATATATATACACACTGAGTGACCCAGGTCTTATGATTTGAGTGGATCAAGTCCTCAGTGCTGTAACCTTGCCCCCCACCACACACACACACACACACACACACACACACACACACACACACACACACACACACACACACACACACACACACACACACACAGATATGGAAAGGTAACTCCCCTAGCAAATCCTCCTTCCGGGCAAGCCTTCAAGTGCATAGACCTGGGCCCGGGACCCTCTGCCAGCCTGAGCTGTAGTCTTCTGAAATGACGGCTCGGGTTCCCAGCCAAGGCAGGGCTCCTCAAAGTTGGTTCCCACTCCTACAGTTTCACCTCAGGATGCTTCCGCAGAATTTAAGCGCCAAAGCAGACAAGGTCAAATTAAACTGCTTCACTGCCGCTTCTCCCTTGGGGGCCCAGGAGGGCATACCGCACCCCGCCAGCACAGGCTCACAGCAGGAGAGGGGTCCAGGCACAAGCCTTACTTGTCCCCAAGCAAAACGCACCCATTTTCTTCCCTGTTTACTCCAGAGGCTCCTCTCCTCCCCCACTCCTGGCATCCCCTTATCACTGGCTCCATCTCCCTGTGCATATTTTTGGGTAGTAGAATGCTGAGGTCAAAGGGAGAGGCTCTTTATCCAAGCAGTGGAGATGCCAGCCCGGAACCCAGAGCATGAACCAGCAAGACGCAGACTCTCGCTCTTGACTTTGGGCTCGAGCCACTGGCGGCCCCTGGCCAGCCCTCGGGTTCCCTCATCCCTCTTGCCCTCGCCTGCTCGCTAGGTCGGCAGCATCGATTGGTTCCTCACGCCTGTCCCGGCCTGATGCGGGATGCCAGGCACCTCGAAGCCCCGCAGGCGCCGACCCCCGCCCGCAGCCCCGGGAAGGGGCCAACCCGAGTGAGCGGAGGAGGCATTTCACGTGGGCTTCTGCCTTCGCTGTTGCCCGCGCCTCTGCTTAGCAGCTGGCGTCAGGGCCCCTCTGCTCCGACTCACCCCCCTCCCGCGAAGTTAATGAGCCCGACTTTCCAGTTCGCTTTAGTTTGGAAAATACTTAAAAGCCTCGAAACGTTCCGGGGAGACGGCCGCCCCCGGATCCCCCAGTTCTGCCTGGCTAGGGCTGTCGGACGCTCACGAAGCTGTGGCGTTTGTCTAGAAGCGACATCGCAGACACGCAGTCCCGCTCCTTCCCGGCCGTCGCCAAAGTTGCCAGACGCCCCTCGGCGACCTGGCCTCCCCAGATGCGGTAGCATAACCTCGACCCCCGCCCCCGCCCGCCCCGGGGCCGCCCCGGGCTTCTCCGGTGTGTCCCGGCCACGGGGGCCGCCGAGTCCCGGCGGAGCAGGTTTGGGGGTGAGGGCGTGCGCCCGAGCCGGGGTGGGCGCCCGTCCGGGCGGTGCTCTGCCCGCTGCCGAGTGCGGCGGGCTCCGCTTACCTTCCGCTGCTTACAGGTAAGTCGAGGTCGGTGCAGCACCTGGCTCGGGCATGTCTCGCCGCGGACCCTGGCGAGCCTGGCGCGGCACGGAGCACTCCGGGAAGGGCATCCGCGGCCAGACCCGCCGGGCTCGCGCGGGGAAAGGCTCGGCTCCGGAGACCTGGCCGGCTGCGCGCCCGTCGCCCGCCCCCTCCACGGCCGCCGGCCCTCCCGGCCCGGCCGGCCCCCGCGCCGCAGTTCGCGTCCCTCCGGCCCCGCTCAGCGGAGCGCGCGGGGAGCCAGCGCCTCGGCCGGCTCCGGGGACGCCCGCGCGCTCGCTCGCTCGCGGCGCGGCGGAGCCAGCCACAGCCACCCGGCGCCGTGCTCCTCAGATGTCCTCATTTACTGCAATTGTCTTCGGCGAGATCTCCGCGCCGGGGCCGGGAGGCGGGGGCGGGGCGGGGGCGGGAGCGGGAGGGAAGTCCTTGCCTTCGCTCGGGTCCCAGCCACTCCGCCGAGCCGGGCGGCCGGAGGAGAGGGCGCCCGAGGCGCGCGCGTGCCGGTCGCCTGTGCGCCCGGCCGGCACCGAGGCGGGCGGAGCCGGGGCCCCGCGGGGCGGGGGCGGCGCGGGCCCAGGCGGGCCTGGGGCGTGGGGCGGGGGTCTGGAGGGAGCGGGGGCCCCCGCCCGCCGGCGCCGGAGCCGGAGCCGGAGCCCGAGGAGGAGGTGGAAGGAGCTGCCGCCGGCTGCCGCCTGCGCGCGGGGCTCCACCGTGGCGCGTCCTCCGGCTTTCTGGGCTGCAGGCGGCGCTGCGCGGCCCGAGAACTTGTTGAGTCTACCCAGGAGCCGCCTCCGGAGCAGCTGGCAGGCGGGGGACCCCGTGTTTTCTGCCGGGATGGGGGTCGCCGGGGACCCCTCTTTATGGTTGCCTGCACGCCAGCCCTTTGAAAACCAGGGGTGCGGGGTGGGGGTCGCTTAGGCGCCCGCCCCTCACCTGCCGATTGCTGCTAGGTAGAGGTCGGAGTCGGGTGCTCCTTTCAGCTCTGGGTCCACCCTGGAGTTGGCCCCTCCAAATGGGGACAGGAAGGCAGAGCAGCTCTGAGTGGCCTGAGGACAGAAGTGGGAGGGTCCGGTCTGTCGCATATTAACATTTAGGGACACTCCAGAGCAGGTACCACTGCCACCCCTGGTTAGGACCCCTGCCCCCATACACACACACACACACACACACACACACACGCACGCACGCACGCACACACACACACTCCATCTGCACTTGCCACAGGGCAAATGCCGGGTTTGTTGTGGCCAATCTGAGTTCACTTGGGGAGGAAACGATCCAAGATGCTGAACATCTGTCCCCCACTATCCAGCACACTGCTTGAGGTCTTCTGAGCTGAGAGCAGCCGGCACGGGGGCCTTGCTGATCCCTGGGACTAAGTGGGCAGATGAGCACAGGTCTCCTGGCCCCTTGACCGGTCTCCTACAACATATTTTTAAGTAGTCACAGTTATTAGTTTTTTTATTTTCAGGAAAAGAAAGCAATGGTGGATCCGAGGAAAGTGACAGGCTTTGGAGAGTGAATTGGGGTGACACTGGAGGTTCTGTCACACACTTCCGCCTGTATATCTGTGCATCCGGGCACCTAGTACCTGCCCTGACCCTGGGGCCAGGACACACTCGGTTTTGTTCCCTTAGCTGAACTGCGCTTCATATGGTGGCCGTTCTTTGTAAATGGCTTTATAAGGGAGCCTTTATTAATACGTAGATGCTTGGGGCAAAGTGTCCAGACATACCTCCATCTTATATGGCAGTGTCCCTTGGAATACAGCTTCACAGTCTTTAAGGACGCAGATATACCCAGGAAGGGAGTCCTGAGCCTGTGGATCCAAATTCTGCCCCCTCACTCTTACAGTCCTTCCTAGCTCAGCTCTCCCAGGCCTGGTTTTCAGCCCGTTTCCTTGTTTCCCCTTGGGGAATGTGTTGTTGTGACTGTGAGCTCCAGTAATTTTCTCAGTGATCTGCAGAACTTTCTGTAAAGCTTGCTTGGAATCTACCTTCCATCTTTTAAACTTGTCATTGTAAACAAAGCTGCTGGGGAGATGTAGAAATTGTGCTGGCAGTGACGGGAGGCCAAAGTTCCAGGGTCCATGAGTGAAAACAGATAAGCACAAATGCGTGCACAGCCAGGCAGAGCCCTGCCGCAGGTGGCACTGTGAGCTGGCAAGAACATAGCTCTAAGGACATTGTTATTTGAGATCCACACGATATGTAACTCTAAGAAGAAAATGAAAAGCTGTAATTGGCAGGTTAGAAAATCCACTTCTTTGAAGTGGAGAGTTTAATTGAACTTCTTAGCTTCATCAGGACTGCTTTGAGTTATTCATTTGTGTAGTAAATGTACAGTGTTTTGCTAAGTCTATCAAAATCACTCATGTCCTGTTTGGGGAAATAAACCATTTACCTACAGTAGATGTCTTCAGCACCACAAATCAAAACATTGATGAAAACTTGTCTCACCAAACCTTTGGCTATACACAGATATTCCACATGGGTGAGATTGGTACGTTACGATGCCACAGTCTTAAAGTAAGCATTGTACTTGGGGCTGATGGGGGAGAAGGGAGAGTCAGCCATCTTCTCGCCCACAGATCCCATTGCATTTTTTTTTATTGTTTTTATTTTTATTTTTTTTTACAATGGACTGGCATATGAATAATTTCAAGAGCTAAAATGAGTCATTTGTGTTCAGCTTCCTCAGAAAAAAAGTGAAACTTTGATAGAAAGGTTCGTTTTAGGAATCAATTAGTTATAAAGTATTTTTTAATATTTTGTTTCAGATTTTCTGAAAAGGATGGACTTGGCAAAGGGAAAATAGTCACTTTACAAAATGGGATTTCCTAAAAGCAGAGGTACCTAAAGAACAAAAATATTGGGAAATACAAGACAGCTTTCTAAGAAAAATACCCACATCTTTCTTCTTTGGCCCTCTTTTTGGAAGTGTGCAGGTGTTACAAGGTGGAATTGCCGGAATTCCAATTGCAGAGTCTAGTTTGAGGTCTCAAAGTCAACATTTGAAAAAGCCAGGGAATATACAAGTCAAAGATATTAAAGAATGTTCATGAAAGTATAATCTTTATCAATTCCAAATGGGAAGTAACTCGAAGACCTATCAACAGTAGAATGGACAACAATTTCTTTTCTTTTGTTTCCTGTACTGGAGCCCTGCACAGGAGCCAAAAAGCTCTAACTGCTGGTGTGTAGGGAATAAAGGAATTTTCACAAACACTCTGCAGAGTGCAAGAGTATACCCCATGTGATTTCATTTAAATGAAATCCAAGAATTCAGCAGCATTTCCAATGATGGGAAATGTCAGAAAGGGACTTACCTCTAGGGCATACTAATTGCACAGAACTACAGTGCCGTCATTGGCGCTGGATTGTTCTGCCCCTTGCACTGGTCCTTGCCTAGTTCTCTACATCCTCACTTACGAAAATTCATTGAGATATTTTCTGTCCTTGGGTGACTCCATTCTGCCTGAGCATCATATCACAGTATCTACACACAACGCACCTTAGTAATGAAACAATCACTGACATTAACTTATATCTGCTGGAGCCATTCCCTCTCCAAAACCCCAGGAAAGAGAAAAGAGGGGACAGGTGTCTGCAGCGTTGGCCTCTGCCACAGATGAGACTTCGGGTTCAGCTATTATCAGAAATTCCTTTTTCGGGAGCCCGCCGATCCTCAATTGCTCTCCTGATGCTCAGAGGCAATCATGACAGAGTTCGCTTGGAAATGACTTTCCTCCCCTCTATTTTGATGTTCTAAAGCAACTCCTCAGTAAGCAGATTACATCCTCCTGGTTCAGAAGCTGTGCTAACAGATCAGCCCGTGCTCAGCTCCTACAAAGGAGAGGTGACACGCATGTCAACTTAAACCTGGAGGGTTGAGATCAGTGACATGAGGTTGCTTCAGCCTTTTCTTTCAAGAACAAGGTGTGAGAAGTGCTCAAAGGGCACTCTGGTGAGGCTTCATCTTTTGCCCAAAGACTTGTCAAAAGCCCCTTGTGAATCCTTTTCTTTGTTATATCTAGTCCAAGCATTACTCTTCTCTTTCTGGACGTTTTTCTTTCTTTTGTTCTTTTCTTTCTTTTTTTTTTTTTTTACCTTTTTGAGACAGAGTCCCACTCTCACCCAGACTGGAGTGTACTGGTGTCATCATAGCTCACTGTAACTGCAGCCTCAAACTCCTAGGCTCAGGCAAACCTCCTGTCAGCCTCCTGAGTAACTGGGACTACAGGCGTGCGCCACAGCACTTGGCTCATGTTTTCTGTGTTTTGCAGAGGTAGGGCCTTGGTTTTGCTTAGGCTGCTCTCAAAGTCCTGGCCTTAGTCCATTCTCCTGCCTCGGCCTCCCGGGGTGCTGGGATTGCAGGTGTGAACCATGTGCCTGGCTTGATTTCTGATTTAAGACTTTCCCTTTCTGTAAAGCCCTTGCCTATGGCAGCTGCTCTGGAGGCTGGTCTGTCTCCAGGACGGTCCATACCCCTCGTCTTCCTTCCCATCCATGAGGTGAGACTAGCTATGATTTATTTGCCTAGAATCCAATTTGCTTTAGAAAAACAGCATCATGAAGACTAGTGGGAATCCCTGCTTTTCTATAATGCATCATTGTGAATCTAATTTATCTGTAGAAAATGGAGTGTTTTCATTTTTAAAGAGAACAAAACTGACTCTAGGTTTTCTTTTACACACCATAGAGCAGGAGCAGTGCTACCTGGGGAGTGACAAAGTGTACCCATTTCTGGCTGTCTCTCTACCCACCCCAGAAACCCTCGTTCTTAGGGCTCTGATCAAAGCCCTTGACCTTCCCCTGGAATCCCGTCGCCTCTCCTTCCCTGCAGGCAGGCTGGCTGAGGAATGGCGCTCAGAGACTTGTTTGTTGGCCTTGGTTTGGTCGGTCCCGGGTGATTGTGTCCGTAGGGTTTTCTTATTATCCAGTTCTCACCACTGGCTAATGGGCTTCTCTTAATCCCTGCTGGTGACACCAGCCATCTCCTTGAACTTGCTGGAGCCAAGCTTCTCACAGAACAGCTACATCGACAGCCAAAGAGTGACACCTTTGACCAGAACTAGGTTAAGAAGGGCTAAGAATTGATTTCAGATTTCAGTGTCTGGCCTGCTAATCCACTCTGCAGGTGCCGAGACTGTTGGCTGCCCCTGCCCATGCTGTGCCCCTGTGCACAGGGGCCTTTCTCACCTGGGCGCTGCAGGGAGGCTGAGGTCTTCATACAGCTGGGTGGCAGCCTGCACTTGCCCTGGGGTAGCTGGGATGGGAATGTCCTCGTTTATACTTTATCCCACCTCCTACTTCCTCAGGCTCAGAAGAGGGGTAGAGAAGGCCTAGAGGAAAGGAGGAGGAGAGACTAGAAACCTCTTTCTTCTACTTGCTACCTGAATCCGAGACTTTGGTAACAATGACTCTACTTCGTTGTGTGGCCACTGGGGTCCAGGCACCCGGTACACTGTATGTCAGCTACTTCATCCTCATGCGACGTCCAGGAGGCAGGTGCTGTGAAATTCTCTCAACAGAAGTAGATGAGAAAGAAGAGTCAGGGAATCTCTCTAAGGTCTTTCTAAAGAGCTTGCTACCGGATCATCCTTGATCCATAGACTAAATACAACATGTAAAGGGGGTAATGGATGCTTAGACCTCAATTAGCTAAATGATTTTTAAAGAAAATCGCTCTCCTTCCAAATCCCTGATTCTTAGGTCTCTGAACAAACCCAAAAATTAGGAAGTGATGGAACCTAGATTCAGATCAAATTCTGCTGGATGCTATGCTGGGATGGATTCTGACCCAAAATATTAACTGCTCATGCCAACCGCTCAGAAAGCAGGTGACAGGTGCCGGTGGGTTACAGGGCGTCTGTGAGCAGGTATCCTCCATCATTACTGGCTGTACCTCATCTTCTCATGCATCCCTTACACTTTGAAGTAAAGACAAGCACTGCACCAGCCATATGTCATCATCATGTTGCATTTGGGTAGCATTCTAAGCT
Organism: Arctocebus calabarensis; assembly: GCA_963573935.1. Lineage (NCBI taxonomy): Eukaryota > Metazoa > Chordata > Mammalia > Primates > Lorisidae > Arctocebus > Arctocebus calabarensis. Next base: position 3,221 of record CAUYON010028977.1, on the reverse strand, counting down.
TTGCCAGTATATTGTCAGTGATATTATTACATGTTTTCTTTATTGAGTAACAGCTATCACAGTGATGCACCACAACATATGTATTCTATTTACACCACAGAAGACCACTTTGGACACTTCCGGTACCAGGTATGAAGGCCCCATCCCACCCTGGCCTTTCATTATCTAAACTACATTTTGGTATTCTCCTTACCAAGATTGAGTCGCAGTGGACAGGATATGTGCTTTAATTTTTTTTTTTTAAAGATAGGTAACACACTGTGAATATAATTATAATTATCTACCCTTGACATTTCTTACGCTTTCAATGCAATAAATTATTTTGCTAATTTAGGTCTGAGCATTGATTACCTGACTTTCAGATGTTGTATTTACTTAGTCGTATGGATGAAGGATGGTATGGTAGCAAGCTATTGAATGCTGGATAGCAAGCATTTTGTTCTTAAAATACTACATTCCAAATAGGAAAAGAATAGAATTTTTAAAAAATTTCTAAAGACTGTTAGTTCCATGATTTTCATAAACATTCCTTTTTTCATACCATTGAATCCTCGGAGAATTAAATAGGTCTTTACTTTAATTCCATTGCACTGTTGGGCTACATATCATTTCGTTTCCAATTTGTTTAATTTGTATTTTGGCACATTCTGGAGCGTGTTGTACTCTAAATGTGTGTGCGGCCGTAGAAGCTCATTTCTGGGTTTTCATCTGTTAGTCTTGTTAAGTGATGTTAAAGTAAAAATCAAAAATATTTTGGTAAAACATTTCTTACATAATTTTAATTTCTTTCAGGATTCAAAGGAAAGTGAAGATTTTGTTTTTAAATATTGCTTAGTATTCTTTCTTCCTTTTAGAAAATCCAGTGTCCATAGTTTAAAGTCAGTGTGTTTAGAATGTTGTCTGAATGGTCATGGTTTAATGGGAATCCTTGTATCTCAGCAGTGACAGCTCCCTGGCTTAAGGCCTCTGAATGGTCATCTGGGCCTTAGAGGGCTTAAGAGGGACAGCAGGGTGGGTCTTAAGATTCCATAACATTTATTTCATTCAACCGAGGGAGGCAAATTATGTTGTGCTTTTTCTCATTTATGTTCATTGTTTGACAATTTCAGTGGATAAAGGAGAAAAGCTGAAAATCAGTGCTTTTTGTTTTTTCTTTTTAAGTTGGGTTTATTTATTTATTTTATTGTTGGGGATTCATTGAGAGTACAAGAAACCAGGTTACACTGATTGCATGTAGGTAAAGTCCCTCTTACGATTGTGTTCTGCCCCCAAAAGGTGTGGCACACACCAAGACCCCAGCCCCCTCGCTCCTTCCCTCTCTCTGCTCTTCCTTTCTTCACCCCTCCTTCATTCTTTCTCTCTCTGCTCTCCCCTTCCCCCACCCCCATCATGTCATTAATTTTCAGTAATTGTCTCATATCAAAATAGAGTACATGGGATTCATGCTTCTCCATTCTTATGATGCTTTACTAAGAATAATGTGTTCTACTTCCATCCATGTTAATACAAAGCCTGTAAAGTCTCCATTTTTTTTTTAATGGCTGAATAGTATTCTATAGTGTGCATATACCACAGCTTGTTAATGCATTCCTGGGTTGGTGGGCATTTAGGCTGTTTTCACATTTTGGCGATCGTAAATTGAGCTGCGATAAACATTCTAGTGCAAGTGTCCTTATGATAAAAGTATTTTTTTTCCTTCTGAGTAGGTGCCCAGTAATGGTATTGCAGGATCAAATGGGAGGTCTAGCTTGAGTTCTTTGAGAGTTCTCCATACTTCCTTCCAAAAAGGTTGTATTAGTTTGCAGTCCCACCAGCAGTGTAAAAGTGTTCCCTTCTCCCCACATCCACGCCAGCATCTGCAGTTTTGAGATTTTGTGATGGGGGCCATTCTAACTGGGGTTAGATGGTGTCTCAGGGTGGTTTTGATGTGCATTTCTATAATAATTAAGGATGATGAGCATTTTTTCATATGTTTGTTAGCCATTCGTCTGTCTTCTTTAGAGAAGGTTCTAGTCACGTCTCTTTCCCATGGATATATGCGATTGTTGGCTTTTTTCATGTGGATTAATTTGAGTTCTCTATAGATCCTAGTTATCAAGCCTTTGTCTGATTCAAAATATGCAAATATCCTTTCCCATTGTGTAGGTTGTCTATTTGCTTTGGTTGTTGTCTTCTTAGCTGTACAGAAGCTTTTGAGTTTAATTAAGTCCCATTTGTTTATTTTTATTGTTGTTGCAATTGCCGTGGCAGTCTTCTTCATGAAGTCTTTCCCCAGGCCGATATCTTCCAGTGTTTTTCCTATGCTTTCTTTCAGGATTGTTATTGTGGCATGTCTTAAATTTAAGTCCTTTATCCATCTTGATCAATTTTTGTGAGTGGAGAAAGGTGAGGGTTCAGTTTCAGTATTTCACATGTGGATATCCAGTTCTCCCAGCACCATTTATTGAGTAGGAAGTCTTTCCCCTAAGGTATGTTCTTGATTGGTTTATCGAAAATTAGGTGGTTGTAAGATGTTAGTTTCATTTCCTGGTTTTCTATTCAATTCCAAATGTCTATTGCTCTATTTTTGTGCCAGTACCATGCTGTCCACTATGGCTTTGTAGTACAGCCTAAAGTCTGGTATGATGATGTCCCCAGCTTTGTTTTTATTACTAAGAATTGCCTTAGTTATACGGGGCTTTTTCTGGTTCCATATAAAATGCAGAATCATTTTTTCCAAATCTTGAAAGTATGATGTTGGTATCTTAATAGGGATGGCATTAAATAGGTAGATTGCTTTGGGAAGTATAGACATTTTAACAATGTTGATTCTTCCCAGCCATGAGCAATGGTATGTTCTTCCATTTGTTAGGTATATACCTAGGTATTTCATTTTCTTTGAAGCTGTAGTGAAGGGAGTTCTGTCCTTAATTAGCCTCTCATCTTGACTGTTAATACAAAGGCTACTGACTTGTGGACATTGATTGTATATCCTGAGACATTACTATATTTTTTGATGACTTCCAGGAGTCTTGTGGTTGAGTCTTTGGGGTTCTCTAAGTATAAGATCATATCGTCAACAAAGAGGGAGAGTTTGACCTACTCTGCTCCCATTTGGATGCCCTTTATTTCCTTGTCTTGACTAATTGTATTGGCTAGAACTTCCAGCACTATGATGAATAGTAATGGGGATGGAAGACAACCTTGTCAGGTTCCAGTTCTAAGAGGAAAAGCTTTCAGTT